>JAKTVV010000059.1:0-73019 GCA_030581715.1 Petasospora mississippiensis | reverse complement strand
TACGTATATGTCCAAGTCGGTGTCAAGGGAGAAGTTTGGCGACACAATCTCAAGCCTGTCGAACTCCAGCATCAGACCGTTCTTACCAACTCTGTTCAACTTCTCGCAGATGAGCCTCTCGATCTTGAACACAGGCTGCAAGTTCGTCTGCGGGTTCGTCCCCCAGTCCACCATCAGCTTGTACACCCTCAGAGCCTGGTCCTTGACGCTGTACGTTGCCACGATGATGTTTCCGTCTCGCAAGTAGCCTATGCTTGCCTGTTCGATCCACGACTCCTTCTGGAACACAACGCTGGCCTTGTTGAACTCCAGAACGTTTCCAATATTCTGGTAGTAGAGGTCCAGCACACCGTTGCGCCTCACAACAACACAGCCTGTCTTCCCCTGGATTGGATGTAAGCATCCGTAGCTCTTGTACTGGTGCACAGAATAGGTGTATTTATCGCCGGAGGCCATAGCAGGCGACGCAGCGATGATTGGCTTGTCAACGTTGAGCCATTTGAAAGCCACAGCCTTCAGCAGAGACTCGCCCTCACACTTGCCAACGTCGTCCTGGTAGAGTACGTCCGCATCCTCGTAGCTTGAGAGCTGATGTTGTCCTCCAACTCTGACAACTCCGGTGCCGATTATGGTGATGGAGCCCACCTCATCGATCACGGCGAGTTCCTGGCCAACGGGGGACCAGTGGACCTTGTCAATGGGGCGGATGTGGGATTGGGACGGAGGTTTCACCGTGTAGGTTTTTTTTGGGGCCAAGCGCCATTGTGAGCCCTTAATGGCCTCTAGCTTGGTGATGCTGAGGTTTGTGGCGTCCGTGAGGTCGGAATACGCTATAAAACCATTCCTTGACCACGAGATCTTGTGTGAAGACCGTCCCTTGAGGCTGTGAGACATCTTTCACGAGTTGGTGATAGCGCTAATGGTGGTTTTTGTATGTGTTGTGGAAACACTGTCTTTCTGTTTAAGCTGGAGAAACCCGAGCCCCCAAGCAGGAACTTCGCGGTTTCGCGAACTCGTTTTATGGCGATGCTGTGTTTTCGCGAATTTGATCCGGTTTGCGCACGCCGGCGATAACCGTTTTGGGAAGTGCCGTGCTTTACGCCGTTGGGCTGGCTTTCCACGCCATAACTATGCAGAGTGGGTACTTTGAGGTGGCACGGCGTTGGAACGAGAAAACCACATTCTTTCTCCCATTACATTCTTCTCCATATGGGCCCGGATACTTTCAGAAAGGGAGCGCTTGCAGGCGGCCTTCCGGTTCGCACACACCGGAGAAGACAGCCAACGGGACCGGAGAACGCCACTGATAAGAGCAAAGCGCTGCTTTGGGCAACCTCCGAATAGTTATAGTCCAGCTCACTCGTTTTTTGCGAAAGAGCGAGACCGGCTTTGTCCCTTTGACGGGGGCCACGGGGTCTACAGTGATTCAGAGGATTGAACTTACGGATGGGAGAGAGCAGCACCCCGGACATAAAGGTACGCAATCTGTTTGTAGGATTCACTGATTGTGGCAGATTCCACGAGATCGCCGTGGATCTATAAACACGCCGGGGATAGTCTTACCTCGAGTCATGCGCATTATGACACCCAAGTTTTTAGCGTGGGCATCTACGATTTGTCGGAGTTGAGCGGGCGCACCACAACGGCAACATTAAAGGGGGTAGCCGTTCTGAAGCCTAGCTGCTTCGAGAGATAAGGATCTGTGTCACAACATCTGACTCAAGAAGATGATTCCCCAAGCATGGTGCGTCGACGTTCTTTTCGGTTGTGGGAGGTAGCACTACGATGGCGATCCGGGGGAAAGAGGAATATTTCACAATGTTCATCGTAAGAACCATGTGGGACAAAAGGGACGAACAATTGGCCCACTTTCCATAACAATGTGAAACCCAATGTACTAGGTGCTCTTTTTCACCGACACCGGCGACGTACAACTGTTATCCGACGAGCTTAGCGATGACACAAACTGGCTTTTTTCCAGCTATGACGGAGGAAGGTGACACCGGGGTGGGGGGTCCCGCGGCCCGCCGTGGGGGCTCCTGGAGCCTGTTTTTGGTGATTTTTGGACAATAGAGAAGCCCCTGGTCTCCCAGAGAATTCTACATATTTTTCTGGGGGATAACGAGATTTCCCACGCCAATTGGGGCTAAAATCAAAGGGGATTAATGGTGATGGTCGGAAAAAAACGGTAGGAGCACACCGGCGTAACGCTCAATCTGCTAATCTCGGGCCAATCAGAGGCCGCGCCTGTCGGTGGTAACACCGGTGAGGTCTGGACGAGGAGTCCGTCCACGGGAAACGTATATAAGGTGCGTCTTTGTCTTTCATTAGATCACACCCAATTCATGTGAGAAATCTCTGTTTTACTCATCCAAACAACACATCACACAATGGTCCAGCCATCCGAGCCAGAATTCGAACAGGCCCTCAACGAGGTCTACTCCACCTTGAAGGCCTCCTCTCTCTTCGAGAAGGAGCCAAAGTACGAGAAGGTTCTCCCAGTGATCCAGATCCCAGAGAGAATCATCCAGTTCAGAGTCGTCTGGGAGAACGACAAGGGCGAGCTTGAGGTCAACAGAGGCTACAGAGTCCAGTTCAACTCTGCTCTCGGCCCATACAAGGGTGGTCTTCGTTTCCACCCAACCGTCAACCTCTCTATCCTCAAGTTCTTGGGTTTCGAGCAGATCTTCAAGAACGCCCTCACCGGTCTCGCCATCGGTGGTGGTAAGGGTGGTTCCGACTTCAACCCTAAGGGCAGATCAAACAACGAGATCAGAAAGTTCTGTGTTGCCTTCATGAGAGAGCTTTCCAGACACATTGGCCAGGACACAGATGTCCCAGCCGGTGACATCAACGTCGGTGGCCGTGAGATCGGCTACCTCTTCGGTGCCTACAAGGCCATCAGAAACTCTTGGGAGGGTGTCCTTACTGGTAAGGGTCTCACCTGGGGTGGTTCTTTGATCAGACCAGAGGCCACCGGTTACGGTCTTGTCTACTACACTGAGCAGATGATCAAGTACGCCACCCAGAACAAGGAGGACTTCAAGGGTAAGAGAGTTGCCATCTCCGGTTCCGGTAACGTTGCCCAGTACGCCGCTTTGAAGGTCATCGAGCTTGGTGGTACCGTTGTTTCCCTTTCTGACTCCAAGGGTGCCATCATCTCCGAGTCCGGCATCACCAAGGAGCAGATCTACGACATCCAGGCTGCCAAGCTCAAGTTCAAGTCTCTTTCCGAGATCATTGGCGAGGCTTCCTCCTTCTCCAAGGACTCCGTCAAGTACGTTGACGGTGCTAGACCATGGACCCAGGTTGGTCAGGTTGACGTTGCTCTTCCATGTGCCACCCAGAACGAGGTTTCTGGTGATGAGGCCAAGGCTCTTGTTGCTGCTGGCTGTAAGTACGTTGCTGAGGGTTCCAACATGGGCTCCACCCAGGATGCTATCGACGTCTTTGAGGGCGAGCGTGTCTCCACCGCCTCTGCTTCTGCCCCAGCCGTCTGGTACGGTCCAGGTAAGGCTTCCAACGCTGGTGGTGTCTTGGTTTCCGCTTTGGAGATGGCCCAGAACTCCCAGAGAATGCAGTGGACTGCTGAGAAGGTTGACGAGGAGTTGCACACCAGAATGATTGAGTTGTTCAACCAGTCCATCAAGTACGCCACTGAGTACTCCAAGGAGTCCAACAAGGAGGCTTTGCCATCCCTTGTCATGGGTGCTAACTTGGCCGGTTTCGTCAAGGTTGCCGACGCCATGTTCGACCACGGTGATGTCTTCTAAACGATTTTAGACCCTTTTTTACATAGCTTGAAATCGAATATTGTTGTTACGAACGTTCTGAATAATGTCTGGCCCAGATGGGCTTGTAGATGGCCAATGCTACCTTGCACGTGACTACATGCAAACCTGACTAAGATGGTGTCTAAACTAGTCTGGCAATTGGTACTAGATCCCTCGTTTTACACACATCCCTGTGGACGAGATGTGATCTTTCTGGTGCGGGATCGGGTGATATATGGGCCGAACCCTCGCCGTAACTTAAGCGCACACACAGATTTCAACGGTCAAGGCACATTTACACCCCAGCGTACATCCCAGCATTTCGATATCTAAACTGGTGGAAAAGAGCACAAAAAACCTTACAGACTGATCGTCTCCAGGATCAACAGGCTAAGGAAACCGACGATCATTGTCTCACGCAGTACCGAGCGCCGATCTTCGCTTGTGTTTAATGGCAAATACCCAGGAGACTCCAACGTCACCGGTGAAGCGTTGAGCTGTGGATAATTGTATGCCTTTTCCATGGAAATGCCGATTACGGATGCCTCCGAGCAAATTTTTGTGAAGAATACCACGGATCTGCTAGGCTAATGTGGGTAGTATTCTGATTAAGAAGGGAAGGCCCCCTTAAAATTGTGTCAAGCAAGAACGTAGATATAATTCCAGGGGAAGCATGGTTTTCCAATTGAGCTGTACACCCAGCAACAGAAGGGTGTCATGCTATTAAAAAGACCTATGGACATGGACAACTATATCTACGAGCTGGTGGGTGTTCCAGATCTGGTTAAGCGACACTGGGCTCAAAAACCGCACCATTTCTCTTAATCGTACGACAACGGCTTCATTGTGCTACGAGACGTTGCCAGAGGCCCGAGGCGTTCTCTCCGTGCCTGGGGATCTAATTTTGGTGGTGAGGGAAACCATTGAAGACTAGTGAATGAAATCATCAAAAGCTCCCGACGGCCAGAATTGACTAATGAACCCCATACCGGCTTCGCACACAACCTGTGATGAGGTCGTGGCCGGAACCTCATTTAGAGAAGCGTAATTCAGTTAAAAGCCCGAGTGTGCACGGCGGGAATGTTGGTGTTAGAAGGGCTGTTATACGGGGAATGTGGCCGCAGCTGAAGCAGGCCCAACGGGAGCGACGCGTCTCATCTGATTTCCCGATCGGGAAACCGGGACGGTTTCGCGTCGTTTCGCGTCTGCCCCTCGCTCTGATTGGCCAATCTGCGTCTCCGCATGCGTCGCCACAGGAACAGCTGCCGGGATGCCAGACCCGAGCGCAGACCCACGCATGTGATGAGCATTGGCCGAGACCTGGTTGTTCCAATGTTTTTATGAGGCGGGCCTGCAAAACAGCTGTTTATTAGTGGACCACTCACATGGCGAAAATAGGTGCTAGCCTGGAGAAAAGGAAGAGAATATTAGCAACGGCAATGGCCGAAAACGGCAGTGCAGCCCGGCCAAGAATAGCCCAAAAACAGCGTATTTATTCGACAGCACCATAGGCCCAGCCGGGATCAGCGCATAACGTCGGCCTGCGTCTCCCCAAAGGTTCTCCCCTCTCCGGCCCCAATAGAGAGATTTCGTATAAATAGGTATCCTCTTGCCCTTTTCCCGGATATCCCATATCAAGATAGCCTTTCCCCCCACACAAATCATCACCACAATGTCCATCTACCACGCCCAGGGCCCCCACCAGCTCCACCGCATCGCCACGGGCCAGACGCTCCAGACTCACAACACCGTCACAACTGACCAATCACTTTCCTCTGACGTTGAATACGTCGACTCAACAGACGTTAAGCTTGTTCTGAACTTTACGCCCAAGGAGATCCAGCTCGTCCGCAGAACGTGGAAGGAGATGATCTCCGACGACCTTTCCAAGGACGTAGCACTCTCCACAAACCACGCGTCCATCGCTTCATCTCTTTTCTGCATCCAGTTCTACTCCAATCTGCTGGCCATGGAGCCTGAGCTGGAGAAGATGTTCCCCTCGATAAAGCACCAGGCGGTGTCCTTTTCCGGAGTCCTTGCCACTGCCATCAACAACCTGGAGTCGCTCTCCACGCTGGACGACTACCTCAGCAATTTGGGAAAACGCCACGCCCGTATTCTTGGTATTGACCCTCCACACTTTGAGCTGATGGGTGTGGCTTTCCTCAAGACGTTCCAGGACAGATTTGGCATCAACTTCACGCTAGAGCTGGAGCGTTGCTGGGCCAGACTCTACACTTATCTTGCCAACTCCATCCTCCAGTTTGGAATTGACCCGGTGCTACGGATCGACAAGCTGAACACCGATATCTACGCGTTGGAGAGAACATCGTCACACCACACCACAAACTCCCTGTTCGATACACAATCAGTATCAACAGCATCAACACAGACACTGGTGACCAATGTTGTTCCGTTGCCTCTTTCGTCCTCCCCACCAAACGTCAAGCCAGCTGCAAGGGGTTCGGTTATCCAGGGAATCAAGAGAGAAACCAAAGAGAGCAAGTTGGGAAAGAGAATCTCCACCAGAGCTGCGCAAGCTGCTGGAAGAGAGGACAAGGACTGTGTCATCATGTGAACCCATTCTGTCACGCTCCTGCTTCTCCACGCCCATGACGACCCTCCATCGCTCAACTGTTTTATTGTGCTATAACGTTACGACGCTCATTTGTTTCTGCTTTCCACAATGGTAATCTCCTGGTGAGACCCACAATATCGTGATATACGATCTTTTCACACTTATTTGAATCTGATAGTCATCGTAGATTACTATGTAAGCCATGGTGTGTCCCTCAGTGTGGCTCTACCATCCGTATACGGCAATATTCGCGAAACACACGTGGGGAGCCCAATTTGTGGGGGAAGACTTTGGTGTCCGGGTGTTAGTGTTGACAGACAGCTCATCAAGGATTACCATGAGAATTTTGGAAAGCAAGTCTCTACCTCTTTGAAGCTCAAAAAGGTTGAGCTGTGGATATTCACTCATACGTCTGAATCCGATAATATAAACAGAAAATGGAGTACGAGTACGACGATTACGAAGAGCTGGAACCGCAGCCGTTCCGCAAGTGGCGTTGGCTACTCATTCTCATCACCATTCCTGTTGTTTACCTCGTCATTTACCTCCCTCTCAGTTCGCTCCCAGAATACGTCAAGTTTGACCCGTTGCCGAAATACGGCGTGCTTGAACCCAGCAAACACAAAGACTCACGTATAATCCTGGTTGGGGACGTTCACGGCTGTTATGACGAGCTCATCGCGCTTCTCAACATAACAAACTATACAACGGAAGATCGGGTCGTTCTCCTCGGTGACTTCATATCCAAAGGACCTTCATCCATGGAAGTGCTTGACTTGGCTATTGAAAACAACTTCTCTGCCGTCCTCGGAAACCACGAGATAAGCATTCTCTCCAAATACCAAAATTCCCATCCTGTGCTCTTCGAAGATGGTGAGATTTACACGCTGGACCGTCCAGGAAATATCAAATCAGACCCGGAGACAAGGCTAGCAAGACATCTCACTCCAGAACATGTGCACTATCTATCTTCTCTCCCATTGGTGCTTAATATCGGTGCAGTATCCGATGGGGAAGGATATGCAGTACATATCGGGTTGACTAACAAGAGTGTGAAGAAGCAGAGCATCAAGGGACAACTGGAGATGGAACGTGCTTGGTACAAGGATTTCAGCTCAAGGATGAAGGATTTGCCAAAGTCACAGAGACAGGTTGTGTATTATGGTCACCATGCTAGTGTTGGACTCAATCTGAAGAAATATTCCAAAGGTCTTGATTCTGCTTGTGTTAAAGGTGGCCAGTTGAGTGCATTGGTGTTGGATAACGGGGAAGAGACTCTTTTCCAAGTTGACTGTCCAGAGTACATTTAACGCTATACCACTCCTAATAATTTATGCTGCCCACGCCATGCCTCTCATTACATATTCATAATATTTCTGGTTTTCATTATATCGTAGAGTTCAGCCTTCATGACGTTCAGTCTCACGTTGAACAACGATCTTCTTACTCAATAAGCTCCTCAAGTTATCACTGATTGGAGACAGACTATCCTCTTTATCCATAATCTCAATCATCTTTCTGAATTTAAGGAACAAGAGTTCTGATCTTGTGAGTAAATCGTCAAGGTTGTAGGTCATGCTCAAGTCGTTGAAGTACTTGAGTACTTCATCAAATTGTGTCAAATGGTCAATGACAATCTTCTCATTCTTCTGTAAGATTGCCAATGCAAAGAACAAATGGAATTGTGAAGAGTAGAAATCGGTCCATAACACCTCCCAAAGCCTTAGAACATCGTTCCATGGCAATTCCCGTTTGAACCAAACGAGCAACATTCTGAAGAAGAAGAAAAGATCAGTGGAGTCACATTTCTGTAAGTGGATGAACAACTCTGGAAGCATGAATTGAACAAGTTCATTCAGCAACGTCATCTGATCTTTCATGCCACGTTGATCATGAAGGAAATTACGTTCCATACGATCCATAAACTTGACAAAAGCCCAGAAGGCCATACACTCATCCTGCAGAGTAACATAGAGTGGAGATAACAAATCAGTCATGCCTTGAACATAACCCAATTTATCATTGTATTCGTTGAATGTGAGCAAAATCTCTCTCATGGCTCTCAAGTGCTGGTTTTTCACAATGGAAACGTTCTCTGAATCCTCTTCGTGGGCAGCATCTGACATGGCATGGTCATCACCACCGTTATCATGATTCTTGTAGATGTCCATGTTTCTATCAGTTCTTTGGATATCCTTTTCAATTCGAAACTTCTGGTCGATGAAATAAGGATCATCTCTCTCTTGTAGCCTTGGACGCCAGAGTTGTTTCAATTCTTCATACTGCTTCTTCAAAACCATTCTGACATCCTTACGCTCAGAGTATGATGAGTCCCATGGATAAACCTCGAGCAAGAACAACCAAGCCTCCGGTCTAACAGTTGGATTCAATCCACCATGGAATATTCTCTCTTTGACTTCATGTATCGTAAAGCAGAGACTCCCCGTGTGATCGAAGAACGACTCCCAAGTTGCTTTTGAAACCTCTCTTCTTTCATGAGCATTTAAGATTTCTTCCGGAAGTAACTTATCAAAATTCAAGCCAAGTTCCTTGGCAAGCATGTCACGAGATTGTGTATCCAAGATGATCTGTTTCCTGCTCTTCTCAGCCTCTTCTTGAACACCCAGAGCCCATTTGGCCAAGTACACTCTCGCAGTATCGAATTCCTCGTTGACTCTCTGAACTTCTGGATGTTTGAGATACTCCTTCACTGGGGCTGGTGTCTCATCAAACACCTTTTTGAAGAACATCCTAGCTTTTCTTCCAACTTCAGCGATACCACCACTGAGACCGAGTCTGGCATCTGTGAGCATTCTTTGGAACTTCATCGAATCACTGACATGGGTGGTCGTCGGAGACCAGTTGTTCAAATCTTCGAGTGTTGGATTGACAAGCAACACGCTTGGTGCCAATGTGGCCTTTTCCAGTGAACAGTACTGCTTCAAGTTCTCAAGGAAAGGGAACCCACCCCAGAAAAGCTCGCCTTCATCCGCAAAGATCTCGAAGTCCTTGCTCTTCTGCTCCGCCTCCTTGATAGTTGACGGGCACTCTGAGTCGTGGAAGAAAAGCACGGGCAAATGGTCAGTCAACGAGCGAGTGTTGATGATCAATGAGCCGTCCCACCACCCCAGCGTTGGAGGACGCTTCTCAATGCTAAACAACTGGCGAACAGGCACCTGGAAAGAGAAGCTTCCGCCATCGGGAAGTCTCCGCACAAAAGCCGAGTCGTAGGTCCCCTTCATCTCCACAGTTTCAAAGACGTTCTTATCGTCGTCTGGAATAAGCGACTCTGGAAGCCAGCCCAATAGCACGTCGCCGCCGGTGGCGCTCTCATCTGCGCAGATATAGACGGTTCCACAGATGGAATCCTCCTTTGCGTGAGAGAGATGGACGTACACTTTGGATTTGGCATACAGAAGCCTCTGTTTGCCCAGCGGGAACACTTCTGAGACCATTTTGCGTGTTTGTGAGCTTGAGCGTACACGTTGGGGGGTTTGTTTCTGAGTTGCTTGCGTGGGGGAAACCGCCTGTATTTATATTTTAATCGCACTCCGCCACGGCGGCTAACAAAAGGCCCGATTAACTCGCTATCCTACACGGCGGCAGCGCCAATAAAGATATCGTTACATTTCTAGAGAATACATCTGGATGAACAGAACAAAACAATAGCACATTTCCATAGCCGCCAGGCTGGTTTCGTCGAAAGTTGCCGCTTACTCGTTGAGCGCGATGAGCTCCTTATCAATGTTCTCCACGTTGATCTTCTGCTGTTGCTGGGCAGAGGCAGCTACAGCGGCAAGAGCTTGAGCAGCCTTCTCCTCGTAAGGCTCAGTGGAGAAAACGTCGTTGTTACCGGATTGGGATTGTTGGTGCAAATGGCCGTTTGTGCCGTCGTGTACAATCTGTGAGAGCTGCACCTGTGTGTTGAACTGCGCCACGGAGGCGAGATTGTAATCCAGCTGGCGTTGCATTGGCATCTGTAATGGAGGCAGCTGTGGAGCATGTTGCTGGAGCTGGTTTTGCTGTTCTCTTTGAGCCGTTGGTCTCGTGTGCTTCACATCGGCGTAGGAGATGTGAGTCTTGTGGTTGAAGAGAATCGTTAGAAGCCCCTCACTGAGGGTGTATGCTAAGGACAGACGCGATTCACACATCTCAGTCTTTAGCTTATTATGCACACTGCGTTCCTGTTTGGACCTGGATTTTCTCTGGCGACCTCGGTCTTGTGAACAGATGAATGTGAATGTGATCTTCTTCGACTTACGACCGCCCTTGTGGTAGTCACGAACGGCAAACTTGAATCCAGTATTGGCCATAATTGGTGAAACGTACTTCTCCGTCAACAACTTTGCATAGTGTTGGTACACATCCGGGATCACCTCCTCGTCATGTGCGGGACGTGGGAAATCCTCAACAGCGGTGTAACCACGGAACCTGATCTCTTCAACATCCTCTGTCACATTGTACTTGACTCTTTCCAAAAAGCTCTCATAGTCTGTGTAAAGCCCTGGAACGTGGGCCAAAGCTTCAGGTTTGACAACTTTCCTCTTATTTCTGCAATTTGTGCATGTGGAGTACTTTGCGAGGTTATCTGGCGTCTCGAACGTTCTCTTGACACGACAACGTGAGCATTTCTTGATCATGTGCTCTGCGGAGTCGTTCTCGAGCCTTTCCATGGCCTTGTGCATGGTTTTTCCTATCTGTGAAGGAATTTTAAGGGGATATAACACTGAAAAACCTCGCTATGCGCTGGAAACGGTGTGATATTTGTTTGTTGTTGGGGTTCTGCCATTTGTGGTAGGGTTAAAATTCTCTGTCATTTTCGACGGGCGCGACTTGGCCCCAGTTGGGTTCTTGACTTCCAAAAGCGGAATTTCTATGCTAATTACCTGGTATAGTAAGGTACCGCCTGACTCCGGTCGCTTGGCTAATCAATTGGCGTGGCCACAACGTGGGCGCTTCGCCGAGCGGAAAGCCCTGGCTGACGGAGCCAAAAAGGGGGTTTTGCGTTGGGATTTCTACGGGCACTTAATTGTGATTTAATCTTCAATAATTGCACGTTAGAAAGCCCGTTCTACCAATTATCCACTATAACCCCAGAAAAAAACCCCTCCCGAGTCAGCCTGTCAACCCCGGAAAAAATTAGGCCCCTTTAAAAGCTTTCTCGGCCAGCTCCGCGCTCCGCGCAAGCGCGCAAGCAGTCATAAAACTTTCACCATGAGGCCTTTTTCTTCTCTCTACAGCCTGGCCCGGTTCTTTTCTGGTTCTGGTGGTAACGTTCTGCGTTCAATCAACTAATTAGTTGATTTTTATTTTACTTTCCACAGTTTCACTTCTGTCCTTATTACAAAGCAATCATGGCTGACGTCGTCTTGGGTTCCCAATGGGGTGACGAAGGTAAGGGTAAGCTCGTCGACCTCTTGTGCGATGACATCGATGTCTGTGCCCGTTGTGCCGGTGGTAACAACGCCGGTCACACCATTGTTGTCGACAATGTCAAGTACGACTTCCACATGCTTCCATCTGGTCTTGTCAACCCAAAGTGTCAGAACCTGGTCGGTAACGGTGTTGTCATCCACGTTCCATCATTCTTCGAAGAGTTGAAGAACCTGGAGTCCAAGGGTCTGAACTGCAGAGACAGACTCTTTGTCTCTTCCAGAGCTCACTTGGTGTTCGACTTCCACCAGAGAACTGATAAGCTCCGTGAAGCCGAGCTTTCCGGCAACAAGAAGTCCATTGGTACCACAGGTAAAGGTATTGGTCCAACTTACTCCACCAAGGCCTCCAGATCCGGTCTCAGAGTCCACCACTTGGTTAACGATAACGAAGGTGCTTGGGAAGACTTCGAGACAAAATACAGACGTCTCGTGTCTACTAGACAACAACGTTACGGTGAGTTTGATTACGATATCGAGGAAGAACTTGCCCGTTACAAGAAGTTCAAAGATGAGCTGAAACCATTTGTCGTTGACTCTGTTGAGTTCATCCACCGTGCTTTGGCTGAGAAGAAGAAGATTCTCGTTGAAGGTGCTAATGCGCTCATGCTTGATATCGACTTCGGTACTTACCCATACGTCACTTCTTCTGCTACTGGTATCGGTGGTGTCCTTACCGGTCTTGGTGTTCCACCACGTGCTATCCGTAACGTTTACGGTGTTGTCAAGGCTTACACTACTCGTGTCGGTGAGGGCCCATTCCCAACTGAACAACTCAACGAGGATGGTGAGAAGTTGCAGACCATTGGTGCTGAGTTTGGTGTCACCACAGGTAGAAAGAGACGTTGTGGTTGGTTGGATCTTGTGGTGTTGAAATACTCCACAATGATCAACGGTTACACCTCTTTGAACATCACCAAGCTTGATGTTTTGGACACCTTTGAGCAGATCCCAGTTGGTATTGCTTACAAGCTCAACGGTAAGACTTTGGCTTCCTTCCCAGAGGATTTGATCGATCTGGGTAAGGTTGAGGTTGTCTACGAGACCCTTCCAGGTTGGAACACCGACATTACAAAGATCACCAAGTACGAGGATCTTCCAGAGAATGCTAAGAAGTACCTGGAGTTCATTGAGAAGTTCCTTGGTGTTCCAGTTGAGTGGGTTGGTACCGGCCCAGGTAGAGAGTCGATGCTTCACAAGCCAATCAACTAAGGCTAAGAAGGCTTGACGTTTTCATGTGCCTGGTTGGTTTTGTTTTTCTTTATAGAGTTTAAAGGCATTGTATACTAGTTGTTCATTTTACATATCATTCCCCTTTCATTCATAAACTTTCATTCTGTAGCAGAAGTAAAACAGGCTGGGAACTAGTCGGTGATTGAATTTAGGCGAAGATGTCGTAAATTGCTTACCCCCTTGATGCACGAATAAACATGGCGGCTTAATTACGAGACTCACCCTTTTGGCTCTCAAGAATTGGAATAAGCTGGGCCTCCACAATGACCTTTGAAGTTACTCACTCGATGGTTTTGAGCAGTTACAGTTCACATCACTGGACTCAAAGTGGGAAGTTCATTCCTGTCCCGATTCGTCCAAGGGGTATCCGAGATGTGAGGGATGTTACTAAAGCCGGATTCACTGTACCACAGAGCTAGATCTTTGGACAGATTTAGTTCAATGGTTATTATCCAGGGTCGTATGTTATATTAAGGCAAATGGAGCTGTGTAGAAGGTGAAAAAGGACATTTACCACTAGCCTGGCATGAGAACCAGAGCCATTAACCTAGCAGATTATAACCGACTTTCAGCATGTTTCCTCATCACAAAGCACAGAGATCAATACTTATTGATCTCGTTGCTCACACTATTAGCTTCCACCATCACCATGGAAATCCACAAAGAGTGTATTTTATGTGCAATTTATGTGCAATTTGTATGGGGATCTCTCGTATATGGCGCTCCTGACGTCATGCACGTGCCCGTACCGGGGATCTGACCTCTGGCGTTCTGGGCCCTGCGGGCCTATTTTTTGGGGGGCCCAGAACCCGCGCCGAACTTATAAAGGAACTTCCACCAAAAGCTCCACCATCCTCTCCATCAACAAATCCACAGAGCCCTCAATTGAGCACGTGCTGAAGCCTTTGCGCCCTACCCCTCTGTAACGAGAGCTCCGCCGAATACCACAGCACCTGCTGGAAAAGGAGCCACCAACGCACAGAACATTCCAGAAACACAAAGAACACATTATTAACGATGTCGGATCGCATCAACTGGAGCATCTTTGAAGAGCTCGTAACGATGGACGAGGACGAGCCAGGCTTTTCAAAGTCGCTCATCCAGACGTTCATCGAACAGGCCACACAGACTTTCCGAGACATAGACAACGCCCTGGACAAGGAGGTTGTTGACCTGGGAACCGTGTCACAGCTTGGCCACTATCTTAAGGGCTCTGCTGCTTCGCTGGGACTCGTCAAGATCCAGGAACAATGCGAGCGTATCCAGAACTACGGGCTCAAGAAGGATCTGGACGAAGGTGTCCAAGGCCGCAAGTGGGAAGACGCCATCAAAGACGCCCTCGAGTTAGCACGTGAGGAGTTTGTCCAGGCAAGACAAGTGCTCAGCGACTACTACAACGAGAAGTTGTGAGAAGCGCTGCGCTTTAACTATTTTGCACACTAACGTTAGGAAAGTGTTGATGCCCGTCATGTCCCCCATTTATTGATGTTCCTGCCCTTTGCCACATCTTCTTTATATACTACAGTGCCCCTTGGTTTGTAATTAATAATCTACATATGTCAAATTATCATGGTAAATCCATGTAGACTACAGGTCAGGATCAACCAGATCGCCCATATCTGCACCCTCATTCAGGAACTTGACGCCACGTAGTGGGTCTGGCATATACTCCTGCTTGACCAGCCCATTTTTGAAGTTTGGAGGGTATTTGTACTCTTTCCCGTACTCCAGCTCCTTCATGAGATTGGTTGGAGCATTCCTTAGATGCAATGGGATGGTACACTCACCACTTTTCTCCTTCAAGGCCTCTTTGACCCTTCCCCAGCCTTTATAGATCTGAACACTCTTCTTGGCCCTTGCAAGCTTAACAGCACAATGCACCAGTGCTAAATCTGCCTCTGGTAAGCCAACTTTCATCACAGCTTCATATGCTGCAACTGCAAATGGAAGACATGAGTCATCTGCGACACCAACGTCTTCAGAGGCTATCCTTATCATACGGCGAGCTATGTATAGTGGGTCCTCACCACCTTGTAGCATCAAACCGAGGTACCACATCGCCGCATCTGGGTCGTTGCCTCTGACAGACTTGTGAAATGCTGATATGGTGTCATAGTGTGCCTCACCTAGACGGTCGTACAGTGAGTGTGTCTTCTGGAGCACAGGCTTGATCAGCTCGGCAGTTACTGGTGCCGATGGATTCATGAAATGGGCATCCATCAGCTCGAGTAGCGTGATTGCAACTCGAGAGTCACCCTGGGCAAGATGTGCACAGTAGTCGATACCGTCTTTAGAGAGGATCAACAGAGGCTTGTTATGTACCAGTTTCCGCATCTTGTTGATGTGGAGCAGGCCTTTGTTGATGATCGTGTACAGCTCTTTCACCGAGAGCTGGTTCAGCGTGAACACTTTACACCTGGAGAGCAGGGCACTGTTCAGCTTGAAAGATGGGTTCTCGGTCGTAGCTCCAATCAGGATGATCTCACCCTTCTCAACGTACGGCAGGAAGAAGTCCTGTTGGGCTTTGTTGTATCGATGAATCTCATCGCAGAAGACAATGGTTCTTCTCTTAGTCAGGAACTGCTCCTTGGTGGCACCCTCAAACACTTTCCTCAGATCGGAGACACCACTATGTGCAGCATTCAGCTCAACAAATCTGTTTTTGGTAGTTGACGAGATGATTCTTGCGATTGTTGTCTTACCAACACCTGGTGGACCCCACAAAATCATCGACGGGACCTGGTCTGTCTCTATGAAGCCTCTTATGATTCCGTCAGGACCCAGGAGATGCTCTTGACCAACGTATTCGTTCAAGTTCTTGGGACGGAGCCGTTCTGATAAGGGCAACTGAGCCTGTTGACGGAGCACCCTCAGCTCTTCGGCCTTCTCCATTTGTTTCCTCTTCTCAGGCGAGATTTCCGGCTTCGGCTCAGGTTTAGACCTCTTAACCGTTGTGTCATCACCAGATTCATCGTCCAGATCGATAACTTCAGCTTCTCTCTTTTTCTGGAAGGCCGAGATCACACTTGGCTGTTTGTTTACGGGCTTCTTTCGCTCACAGTCGTCTAAATGGTCGTTGATTTGACTCAGCGAGATTGTTTTGCCGCAGATTGGACAGCTGACCATTGTGTGCCGTGAGACTTTGAGCGTGTGATTATCGGCTTATAGCCTATATTGGGCTTATGGCTTTGTATTATGGCTTATCTGGTGAGGGACAATGGTATCTCCGTATATGATGACTAATTTTCGCGTTCGCACGCGTCGTGTTGCACAATAATCTGGCGTGAAATATATATTAGTTAATTCTGATCTTACTTCTATAATCCTGCTAGTATAACATTTGATGACTATAGTGATGGAGTACATAATTCTGGAAAACTCACACGAGACTGATCAAATTATGACGAAAATAAAGCCTTATTAGAAAGATCTGCCTCTATGTTTACAGAATTCCCGAAGTATTGCTATTGTATCATCTTACTATTATAACAATCTAACTTATCAAATTGGCACCTTATCATACTGGCAATCCTAATGTCAATATCATATCGTACAGAGAATCACTGGTACAGTTCCGAGATGGTTCCCAGAGACTCAGCGATGAAGTCTGGCACTCCGGACGCCTTAGCATTTTCCTCAGTCTCAATACCGGTGAGAACCAAGAGCGTGCTCAATCCACCATCTTTACCAAACTTCATGTCTGTGTTGAGTCTGTCGCCAACCATGATGCACTTCTCTCTGACCAGGCCTTTGTCCTTGACGATGGCATCAAGCATGTTCTGCGAAGGCTTTCCACACGCAATTGGTTCTCTTCCAGATGAGAAGGCAACAGACTCGATGATTGAGCCTGCCCCCGGAAGGATCAAGCCCTTCTGTGGGAACGTCGAGTCGATGTTCGTAGCAATGAACTCGACATCCTTCTGTTGAAGATACTGCAAAGTGATAGCGAGACGGTGATAGTTGACACCTGTGTCCAAGCCAGCAATGACAGCACCAACTGACGGATCGATAGGCAGGAATGGGGTTGTTGAAGCACTGAATTTCTCATCAAGACGAGGATCTGTTCCTCCAATGGCCTCGTAGCCAAGCTCTTTCAGCTCTTCAAGGATACCAGACTCGCCGAGAACCCAGACTTTTTTGTCCTTTGGCAATTTGACAAAGTTCTGGAGATATGTAGCAGCAGCATAGGCCGAACCGAAGATCTCGTCCTTCGTAGCAACGAAACCGAACTTCTCAAACTTGGACGTGTACTTGGCACGTGACTTTGTGGAGTTATTGGTGACAAAGATGATGCGCTTACCCAACTTCTTGAGCAGATTGAGCGAGTCGACAGCACCAGGAATAGCGTGGTCACCTAGCCAGATGACACCGTCACAGTCGAAGATGAAGGTGTCGTGGGCATCGAGAATGGCCTGGACTTGTTCTTTGTTTGTAACTTTCGTAGGGCCGGTCATTGTGGAGATATGTGACAGAGGGACAGCAAACAAAAATTAAACAAGTTATCCGTGATATATAGAGCACAATATAAGAGATAAAGGGCAAATAGACGATTTATACGGATTTATAAGCATTTGTGAGAGAATTGAAGGCCCCGGAGATCATTGCGCGCTTCCATTGGGCAACCAGCTGACGGCCAACACCCGGACACCACAAACAGCCCAGACGGGATCCCCACTCCGCATTTATACACTCCGCCTTTGACCACCACACAAACGTAATCAAACCAAAACAGAGGAATACAAACCAACAAACAGCACTATGAGACCGTCAATGAGCACATTTGCACAGGACATGCCTCCTTTAGAGGGCTACTCCCCGGTCCAGTGGAAACGTAACATTCCGTCACGTGGGTTCTCCCCAAAGACGTACTTTGTGCTCTTCATGGGCCTCGTCGGCTACGGCTGGTACCGTGCCATTGCCGGCAACAGAGAACGCCGTGAGCTGCTGAGAGAGAAGAACTGGGCTCGTATCCACCTGATGCCGTTGCTGGTTGCTGAGGAGGACAGAACTGCTGTCAGAAGAGCATTCGCCGAGGTTGAGAGGGAGAAGGAGGTGATGAAGGATGTTGAGGGCTGGGAAGCTGGTAAGAGCGTTTACAACGACGGCAAGTTCAGAACGCCAACGTTTTCCTGGTCTGATGAGAAGTAAGCTGGCGTCTGCTGTTTACATTGGCCATGGCTGTTTGTTGCGGCCTTTTATTCCGGTTATGGCATATTTATTCTATTTATTCTATTTATTATCCTATTTATTATCCTATTAATTCCATTTCAGAACTAAATACATGAACTGCACTCACACAATATACTCCTCGCTGGCATGGTACATGTTGCTCTCTCAAATTTTCAATAGCGGAATCAATCAACTGGTAGCTCATACCAGCAGATCGTCCTCAATGTTATGATAAGTTGGATTATTATGGAGTCCCCTAAACAAAAAAGTCCAAGTCAAGAAATCCATAGAATCTAGTCTCGATTTGAAAGTAAATATAATAGGAATCAACGTCCGCATCTGATGTAAATATAATATTAAAAATGGGGTGCTTTAATTATTTATCGCCCGACGCAGAGCGAAACAAAGCCCAACAAACTCAAACATCAACGACATCAACGACATCAACAACAACAACAACACATATACCGCCACGCCCCAAACTCCAAAAATGGCTGAAATTAAGCTGCAACTGGCTCTGCTGCTGCTAGCACGGAGCTTCAGTGTCATCTACTCGCTGATTCCAGATTGTGATGAGGTTTACAACTACTACGAGCCTCTCAACCTGATGCTTCGAGGCTTTGGTAAGCAAACATGGGAGTATTCTCCACAGTATGCGATCCGTTCGTGGTGCTACCTTGTTCCATATGCTCTGCTAGTATATCCTGTTGCATTTATAGGGGACCTGGTCACTGTGATTCCTCCTTATGTTGTATTCTACCTTGTCAGAGCCGTCATCGCCCTGGCTAATGTGTACGCTGAGCTCCACATGTACACCACTTTGAAGGAAAACTGCTCTCAAGCGGTCTCAAACTGGTACATCGTATTCTCTGTGACATCAACAGGCATGTCACATGCTTCTGTTGCCCTTTTACCGTCGTCTCTGGCGATGACGTGCACTACACTCGCAACATCAAACTTCCTCCGTTACGCCATTGGTACACATTCTACACGTAATGCTCTCCTTGTAACGTCATGGTTCACCATTGGCGGACTACTTGGGTGGCCGTTTGCGCTGGCTTTGGCAATCCCGTCGATGCTGTACATACTGTGGGATTCATACGGCAAGGACAAGCGATTGGCTCGCTATGTCAACTGGTCTATTGCAATTGTCGCTTTCTACCTTGTTGTCATTTGTGAAGTTGATTACTGGTTCTACGGCCGTACAGTTGTTGTGCCATTGAACATCGTGTTGTACAACGTCATATACGCTGACGAAAGCTCTGGTCCAAATATCTTTGGTGTGGAGGATGTCTCATACTACATCAATAATCTCTTGCTGAACTTCAACGTTGTTGTCGTCCTCAGTTACTTGGGCCTCCTGGTTGTTCCGTGTCTCTACTTCTTTAAGACAGCAAGAAGTGCCAGTGGTGCACTCACGTTTGGTGTCTGCTTGCCAATTGGTCTCTGGACAGGTGTTTTCTTCAATCAACCACATAAGGAAGAGAGATTCCTGTATCCAATCTACACCTTAATCCTTACTTCAGCTGCAATCACCATTTCCTTCCTCCTAACTGCTCTGAAATCAGTCATGAGAATCATCTTACGTAAACCGGCATTAGTACGCTTCACACATCTTCTCTTGGTCTCATTGATTGGACTCTGCATCATCACCATCTCAGTACTTCGTACCCTTTCATTGACGTTCAATTACAACACCCCATTGGATGTCTACGCTCACATCCCATCAACGGCAGAAGGGGTAGTCTGTGTAGGTAGAGAATGGTACAGATACCCATCCTCCTTGTTCTTACCTGCACACACACGTCTCCAATTCGTTCAGAGTGGGTTCAGAGGTCTTCTACCAGGTGATTTTAACGAGACTGTAGGTTCATTATTCAAAACCGTTCAGAGATCACCGGAAGGGATGAACAATAAGAATGAGTATGACGCCGGTAAGATTGTCAACTGGGGCCAATGCGATTACATGGTTGATATCGATGAGCCTGTTGATGTTGAAGTTGGCGAGATTCAACTCATTGATGATGAAGGTGTTGTTAGACAAGGCTGGGAGCTGTTATATTCTGCCAAGTTTGTCGATAACGCTAAGAGTTCAGGCATTGGTAAGTATCTCTATCTGCCAAGATGGGCCATGGACCTGGCCAAGACGGAAGTTGTGTACATGAACTACAACTTGTACAAGAAGACTGGACTGGACCCAGATGATACCCAGGAACCGGAGTTGGAGCCACTTGAAGCTGATATCCCTATTGAAACCGGTGCACTGAACGAACAAGGGCTCTCAAAGATTGAAGATGAGGCTGCTATGGATGCAGTTACTGTGTGAAAAGGTGTCCCGATACAATGAGCCATATGAAACTGTCGAATGACTACAGATGCCAATATAGTGCAATAAACCCAATGAACGTCCCTGCTTCATAGTACAATAAACCAATTCATTACACGTTCATACAAAATCAGCGCTTAGCCTTTTTCGTACCCTTAGCTGAAACTTTGGGACTCTCAGCTAAGCTTTTTGGAGACAGATCACCAACGGTGCTCTTACGTCTTCTCTTCGAAAGACTCGACTGGGACATATCAAGCTTTTTACCACGTACCTGTGGGGAGGCATCACCCATTGGCGAGTCTTTCTGTGACGAAGGGTCACTTTTTTTCTGAGATGATCCTGCATTAGCGTTGTTTGCCGAGTTGTTGGACTGCTCAGCGTTATTTGGCGTATTACCTCTCTTCGTTGGAGTCCCGTCTTTCTTCTGGCTTCGGGCAACGAACTCATCCAGCGCATGAAGCGGGCCTGTTGTATTTGAGGAGATGGAGAAGGTCATCAACGACCTGAGATGAGCCATCACATCGGACACTTGCATCACACGCATAACCGACTCCTGGAGGCCAAAGTTGGACATCGAGTGGAACACCTGGAAGTTGGAGCGGAAGTTCTGGAGCACTTTGAGCCTCTTCTGGTCCGCCTTGTCCTCTGCTTTCACGTCGCTTGACTCGCTCAACATGCCCAGCACCTCCATCATCTTGGACTCGTCGCTCAGCAGCTTCTCCAGCGATGGCCACTCGACGCCTGGGATGAAGACGTGGGTCTGGAAGTCCAGCCAATCGATCCTTAGCGCCTGGTTTAGGATGCCCTTCATGCTTCCGTGGATGTTTACATATGAGCCATCAGAGTAGTGATGTGTCAAACAGCACCGGGGAGACTCCAAATACGTGGTGCCATTGGGCAAAACCTGTGTTCTCAGCATCCCAGGCTGGATCTCGATGCGCGTGACTCCGCTCTGGATGATGGAGAAGAAGAATCTGGGAATGATGGGCACGCTAAACTCGAACTGCCGGGAATCCGCACCCGCCTTGACGGAGTATCTCAGCACTCCAGACTCGCTGAAATACTCCGTGATGATCTTCTTCCAGTAAAGGATGTTCCGGGTGCTCTCCGAGCGCACCCCCACCAGTTCACAGAAGTCCAGGAACTTCAACGCCTCCGTGTTGGTGGCCTGGCGGCGATAGTTCATCACCGTGTTGGAGTTAGCCGCCACGCCACCAGCAGCAGATCTGATCACGGGACGGCCTGCTACGACTGGAACCCGTACACCAGGCTGGGAAGCTGTTCCTGACGGCGGAGCCGTTGTCGGCGTGGAACCGTTGACGCCAGGGGTCCCTGCGACGTGTGCTGGAGCAACTGTTGCCGATGGCGGAGCAGAGGCTTTGGCTGAGTGGCCAGCGATGAGAATCTGGGGAGCTGGGGCTCCCTGGGCGGTGAATTGGCTCTCCGGGAACGCCTGCTGGTGCTGTGACTGTGGCTGTGGAGGTTGATGTTGGTGCTGGGATTGGTGCTCTTGCTGTTGTTGTTGATGCTGTTGATGCTGCTGTTGTTGTTGCTGCTGATGCTGCTGTGCAGCACCAGGCTGAACTCGTTGAGGAGCAAACTGCGGAGCCATCCCTTGCTGCATCATGAACTGCTGCTGGATAGGCTGTTGATGCTGTTGACCGGCCTGCTGCTGCTGCTGCTGCTGGCTTGGAATTCCCGTGAAGTGCTGCTGCGCCATTGTCGTCATCGGATGGCCAGCACCGACACCACCGTTCATCTTCATGCCGTTCATGTTGTTCATGTTGTTCATGGCGTTCAGGGAGCCAATGTTGTTCATACCGTTCATGTTCATCGCTTGCATATTTTGCATATTCATGCTGTTCATATTGTTCATGTTCACACCGTTCATCGTCCGGTTACGCTTGCCTGGAGTACCAGCCAGAGAGTACGTATGGACAGGATTGGGAACAGCTCAACGATGAGGGAATCGCTGGATGACGAGGACGACGTTGTTTTGAGTATCTCTTCTTCGAAGCAAGGACCTTTAAATGCCACGACAGAGCTCGTACGGAGCGCGGAAAACGTGACTGCTTCGAGGCCCTGGACACAGAGAAGACACCTGTTTTGCTGGTGTCAGCGGGTAATGTGCTGTTGGCTTTTCCGTGTGGATTGGTGACTGTTGATTGTGCTAACCTGTCCGCCCCCTTTGTTCGTGGTCGAGTTTATCTGGCTCCGGAGGTGGCGGGTGTCCCTCGCGAAATCTGGACTCGCCGCACCTCTGCTAACCGGATAGGGCCTACAAATACGTTGAAATACGTTAAAATTCGTTACATTTGGCTTGTTTTCTTTCTATGTTCACTTAGACTTACCAATTAGCGGTTCTGGAACCCGAAGCCTCAAGGAATCGCCCTTGGAGACCCAGCTGAAGAGTGCAGGATGCGTTGGCTGCGGTCTGCGGGGCTTCTCTCTTTTGATACCTTCATCTTCTTCGTCTTGCTTCAATTGGGCAGCAGAAGCCTTACCTGCACGTCGCTTCAATAGTTTGTTGATAGTGTCCTGTTTCTCTTCTTCCAGCTTCTTCTCAGTCAAGTTCTTTCTCTTTCTGGCAATCTCAGCCCGGCGAAGTGCATTCTCTTCCTCCGTCAGAACACGACGTTTCTGGATGTCGTTACTCAGGGCCATGAAGTTCGAGTTATTCTCCTCTTCGGTACCGTTGTCTAGGAGTTTGGCTCTTTGACGCTCAGTCATCTTCGTCACGTCATTGACAAAGCTCATCTCATCTTCGTCATCATCACTGAGCCCCTCAGCATCGAGAGCCGGCGTCGGGATCACATCACCTTCATCTTCATCATCATCGTCAAATGGGGTCTCTTCTATCGGTTCTGCAATATCCTCCGGCGCGAGCTCTTCGTCGTCTTCCAAAAGATCATTTTCATCAAAGTCGTCTGCGTAACTTACCCTTTGTGCTGCACGACGAGTAGAGCCACCTCTAGCAGGAGTCGGTGTTTTCTTTCTCTTCTTTTCCTCAGTCTTCACAACAGCAGCTCTTTTGCTTCTCTTAGCCGGGGTAGCAACTTTGGTGGCCATTGAGCCGTAGTCATCATCATCTTCATCGTCGGCTATCACCCTCTTGGACTTCGATTTAGCACTCGGTTTGGTCGACAGCTTCAGCTTCAGACTCAGCTTACGTGGCTTCGGTGTTGGCTCAGCTTCGTACTCATCATCTTCTTTGATATCGTCATCGCCTTCGTCAAGTTTGAAAGCGTCGTCCTCATTCTCAGAGGACTCTGGCTGGAAGTCGTCCTGTTCGTACTCGTCTTTGGAGAACTCCTCATCGGAGAGATGCACGTCACTGAGCTCGGAGTCTGACATAGTATTGTATAAAGCTTGGCCAGTTGACGAGATATCAGTGGAATTTGCCTCAATGAAGGGGTCTGTGTTGGAGTGATTGACGCGCCCTCCGTTTTTGGTCTGGAAAAGCGCAAAACATCCCAATTGGGAAATTACCTCTTAGAGACATCATCTCGAATTTTTGATGCTAGAACACAGAGGCTTCATAAGCTCATAAACTCCACCACACATAGAGATTTCCAGAAAAAACAGCCGAGAATGTCCAAGCCCATGGACTCCAAGCAGTACAAGCTGCTGAAGCGTCGCCAGTCTCGACAAATACGAACAGAGACCAACGATCCGAGTAAGTTCGATGCCCAGAAGGCCTTCCACAACGTCTCTTTGAGTCTTAGCATAGAGTACTAACGAATATGCTCCTACAGACCTCGGGAAGGACGGTATTCTCGACGTGTCAGCGTTCCTCAAGTCCCGTAAATATGAGATCACAGAGCTCGAGAAGGCTCAGCTCAATGCCAAGTACGCTTCCTCTACACGTACTTTCCAGTCCCTCCCAAGGACACTGAGAAGAAGAACTGCATCGCATAACGTCAAACGTATCCCCAAGAGACTGCGAAAGAGGGCCATTCGTGAGATGGCATCTGACTCGGGTGTATCCAAGCCGAAAAAGACTCTGAAAGGCCGTGAATTGTACCGGGCCAAGATGGCATCAAAACTTCTTCGACTAGCTGTACGCACCCAGCTTTCCAAGAAGCTGCTACCAAACGATAGATCTCTTTCACTGGGGAAGCTCAAGGTTCGTCAACGTCTCGCAAACTTGAAGAAACAGCTCAAAGACGCTAAGGAGGGCCATTTCATCCCTATGAATAACACAATTGGATCGCATGACGTTTCCATGGTGAACGGACTCGCCCCGACACCTCTGGGGAAGATGAAGTTCATGAAGAGACAACGAGACTACGTTTGGCTGAACTCTCACGTCTGGCATGCGAAGAGGGCCCATATGATCAAGAGATGGGGGTACCAGATCCCCTTGAAACCCACCCAAAAATGTTTCAGATCTGTTCATAGAGCCTTCCATCTGGATGGTGGTGTCGCTTGGGACAAGAGTTATTTTGGTATTTTGATCATTCAGAGTGATAATGTTGAGAGTGTCAAGAGCGTGGTTGGAAAACTGATTAAGAAGCAGGTCAACAACAAGATTTTGAGCCAGGGTGCTGTTTCGACACATTTGGGCTACGATGACGATGGAAAAGTCATCGGTGACATTGTGTTGCTAAGTTTCAAGAATGAAGACGTTAACAGGATCGTTCTGAGGGCTCATCCGGCTATCTATCACACTGTTTTCGAGACTTTACTACAAGTGAAGACAGAGGATGTCGAAATCATCGACAACAGATATGCCATTGGTTCCATCGATGTCACTGGTCCGATCTCACTCTCCGCATTGGCAACTGTTCTCAAACCATACGATCCCAAATCCACAGAATCCAGGATCTTTGGGAAGCTCTGTACCGATACATCACTTCCGGATAAGACCATTTTCACTTTTGAAGCGCAAGATCCACGTCTTGCTAACAGGACCAAACCTCGTCCATCTCAAGAGTCATCAATTGACACACTTATTGAGATGAAGAACATGAAATCCAATATTAGCACTGAGGTTGTCAACAACCTTCTCACCTCAAGCGGGAGAACTTCTTCATACGAAGGTCAGATGTCTCTTAAGAAGGTTGCGCAAGAGAAAAACAAACCGTTTGAAGAGAGAAACAAAGGTCCAGGATTCCCAGTGATCATCTACAAAAACAATGACGTCTGGACTGTGTTATTACCATGGTTCTGGACCCTCCCAGTTTGGCATGCACTGAATCACCTTGCACACATGAAGCTTGGAGGATTGAAACAATCACATCAGTTCCAATTCGAAAAGAATCAGTTATTCTTCCCTGTTGATTTCCCATTCACTGAAGCTGGTGATTTGGAGAATAAACTCACGTCTCAAGTCAAGAAGAAGAACTGGGATAAAAAACCTGTTGCAAAGAGAGTCAATTATGAGAAGTTGCATTTGAATGAAAAAGACTGCGTTAAAGGTGAACTTGGCGATCCGTTTGGTTGTGATTGGAGATATTTGCAGACACTTCGCATTGGATTGCAACACGTCAAGACTGAGAAGAACACAAGGACATCCGTTTGGGAGGATTTCAACAGAAAGATTGAGGAATTGCATGATGTTTATGACTTCATTGGTGACGTTAAGAATGGAAAGGCTAAGTTCTCCGAATTGGCTGTTGATCTCGCCAACGGAACGGTTAACAAGTATCCAAACACCATCATTGAGCCACTACCAGTTGTTCCAGTGAAGATTGTGACAGTTGGAAGAGGTAACACAGAGGATAACGCAAGAATCTATGCAATTCCTCCCGAGAGCCTCGATGACTGGATGAAATCACTACAACAGAGGGATGTTCAAGATCGCCGTGTACATGAGTATCCGGAAGTGCCACACTCCAAATATCTCATTGGATTCGTCACCAGTGGAACGTTCAACTTGACTGAGGGTAAAAACACTGGTGTGGGATGTATCGATGCCGTTTGGGCCCAGAAGGGAGAGAAGTATGTGTTGGTGAGAAACGTTGGCACCGACTACGCCAGGATGGCAAAGTGGGAGGAGATCAGGCTATAAAAGAGTGTTTATCCATAGACTATGAATCACTATTTCCACATAAATCACGTAATCAGCGTCTTCAAGCAAATATGAACCAATAATGGGAGAGGGAAGCCCTAGGCGCGTCTGGTGTGTGGTCCCTACTAACACCCGGACACCACATATTTGTCTATATAAGCGACCGGCCCCGCCCTTTTGGGACTCTGTCCCAGCCCTAACATATTTCTCTTTTCCTCATACTTACCTTGAGACGCCACCAGAGATCAAGAAGTCTGTGTGGCCAGGGCTGTGAGATGGCATTGCACAGCGCTGCTCGCAACCCTGCTGACGTCCTCCTCCGGGAGACGGGTGGGTCTTATAATTTTTGCTGTCTCCCTCTCTTTCCCACCCCTTCGTCGTTGTTTTCGCTTGGTGTGTCTTCGCTGGAAGCTCAACGCCGGATTGAATTCAACGAAGGGGTTGGGGGAGGAGTTCTCTCCTTCGTGCTACACGAAAACCCACAATGAGTGTTTTCTCTTTGGAAACCTCGACCTTTCCAGTGTTTTGGAGCACCAGAAGGTGCTCAAGATTGGAGGTCCTTGTTGTGTGTATATCTGTTAAATTTCGACGCTTTTCATTGGCCCAACTGCTCATAAAACTCTGTAGCTGCCTGTAAACATTTCTTGTGCTATCTATCTGGCTGTATGGCGAATGACCCCTTGTTGCATTCCGTTATCGTGGCTAATTGCTCTCTAATTAATGTTTTTCCTATGTTTTTGCTGGTCGGCGAACAGCGTCCACTGAGCAAGCCGTCGGCTCCGGGACGTTCCGCCGGCTCATCCGACGGCACGGCACGCGGGGCACTATAGATTATGTACTATGCCTTTTGATTATAAAACGTCAACATATCACCGTGAAAACTCCCACCGCTCTCCTTTCTCAGATGGTTTGGACTTTTGGGAGGATGACGAAGAAACAGTTCGAAAACGTGACTTCTCTGTATGCCGGTGCCTTCGTACACACTCCAGCTCTTGGACAGCTTGACGTTGTTGAACATGGAGTTGCTGGAGTGTCATCGGGTGGATCAATTCTCTTCTTTGAGAGGTCAGCCACTGTTGATGCTGTGATTGAGGAGTATGGCCTTAACAGGGAGGAGCTTGTTATCACCGATATCACCCAGGGCAACAGATTCTTCTTCCCAGGCTTCATCGACACGCACATACACGCTCCACAGTATCCAAACAACGGTATCTTTGGCAACTCCACGCTTCTTGATTGGCTGACGACGTACACGTTCCCGTTGGAGGCCTCCATGAAGGACCTGTCCAAGGCTGATCTCGTCTACAACAAGGTGATCAAGCGAACTCTGGGCAACGGAACAACGTGTGCTGCTTACTACGCAACCATCGATGCTGACGCTACCAACTTGCTTGCTGATCTGTGCTTGAAGACTGGGCAAAGGGCTCTAATTGGTAAGGTGTGTATGAACAACAACTCGCCAGACTACTACATTGAGACCATTGACGAGTGCAAAACCAGCACACACAAAGTTCTCGACCATCTCAAGAAGATTGACCCGGATCATGAGCTTGTTGCGCCTGTTTTGACCCCACGATTTGCTCCATCGTGTACTTCTGAGCTTCTCCACTGGCTTGGAGAGCTGAAGAAAGAGCACGGTTACCACTCACAGACACACATCTCGGAGAACAAGAACGAGATCGAGTGGGTTCGTGAGCTATTCCCAGACTCAAAGACGTACACTGACGTCTACAACGACCATGATCTTCTGGACGACAAGACAATCTTGGCCCACGCCATCCATTTGACCGATTACGAAAAAGACTTGATCAAACAGACAGGTGCTGGTATCTCGCATTGTCCTATCTCGAACTCGGCCATCACCTCTGGTGAGTGTAGGGTGAGATGGCTGCTTGATAATGACATCCCAGTTGGACTGGGTACTGATGTTTCTGGTGGATTTTCACCTTCAATCCTCAACACGGCAAGACACGCCGTGCTGGTGTCTAGACATCTTGCTATGTCGACTGGCAAAGAGCACGACAAGCTCTCAGTTGAAGATGTCTTGTATCTGGGTACTCAGGGGGGTGCTAAGCTTGTCGGAATGGAGAACAAGATTGGATCTTTCGCTGAAGGGAAGCAATGGGATGCTCAGCTGATTGATCTTGACACAGAGGGCTCACAAGTGGACGTCTTTAACTGGCAGGTTCCCGAAATGGGCACGGAGTGCTACGATACGAAGTGGAAGAATATCGTTGCCAAATGGCTCTTTAACGGTGACGATAGAAACTCCACAAAAGTGTGGGTCAACGGTAGACTGGTAAAAGCATAGTGGCTTCGTTAGATTGGTTTTAAAGGGTCTATATTAATATTCACTGGTTGCTTTTTGGTTAAATGCATTCATTAATTAATTTTTGCTATATATGGAAGCCGGTCTAGTCTACGTAGCATCACATATCGATCATTAAATCATACCCAGATTCAGTAGTAAGCAGGACAGTACAGCAGCGGAAGGTTTGGATGGTTCTCCTGCCAGTCAGCTAATATATCCAGTATTTTATCTTCAAACGGCACACTGTCCTGGTGGGTCTTGCTTTTTTTACTCTCTTCTGCAAGCGCATTGGCCAGTTTCAAGATACCCTCACCACCGATTTTTGCGTTCTCGTCATCATCCTTGATGTCAACATTGATGACATGCACAATCTTGTTGAGATGACCACCACGATTCAGCAGATCTTCACACACCGAGTCAAAACATCTCTCCTCACACGTGAAGACGAAATCGAAAACGCTCTTACCCTCGTGCCACTTCTCTGGGTGGTGCTTGATCTTTCTGTTTCTATCAAGCATCCTAAGCAGCCCGTTGGCCTCATACAGACGTGGATCTTGTGATAAAAGATCTTGGTAGATGTCCTCATAGGGTGTTCCAAAGGGATAAACGTTCGGTTTGTCGATGGAAGTACCAGGAAGACGAACAGCAGATCCTGTTCCGAAGGAGGAAACGTTGAAGCCGGCTTCTTTCAGCCGCTTGTGAGACTCCATCGAACGGTTGTTGTTCGAGGCACAAACTGTGCAGAACTTGAGATCGCTCATTGTGGTTGAAGTGGTTTTTGGTGGTGCTTCTTTGTGTTTGAGGTGAGTCTGTTGTATGGAGCATTGAGATTTATGGGCGGGGCAGAGTGCGAATTCCGGTAAAGCACGTCACGTGATCGAATATATCTTCCCCTCGGAACTTTAATTTCGAGATGTAAACAAACGTCCCTTTCCGGGCAACGCGATGGTAAACAAAGGATATGCCACAAAGACCAAAAACGTAAACAGAGCCACCCGGAAACCGGAAACCGGGGAAACAGGCCAGACAGTCACAAACACAACTTTTTCTGCTAAGTTGCTATACCAACCGGTGAGACACAACGCACAAAAGGCCAGGCAACATCGGTATTTGTTTTGATTACACATCCGGCCTTCTTGATACCGACTCCAACGGCTTCTTTTCCTCATCTTCACAGCCACCCCACACGATCACGCCCTTGCTGGACACCAGAAAACCACCACAAGACTTGCTCCCACTTGCTATCAACACAATGGCAGTTGCTTACTCAGATGCTGGAAAGGACTCGTTCCTCTACGACAACGAGGACCCGGACGAGTCCGTGATTGCCCCACACATCCCAGAGCTCAACAACTTGAGCGTCATCGAGGTGGCGGATTACCTTGACTCCCAGATATCCAAGAGCTCACAGGCACATGTTCAGCCATCACAACCACAACAGGTGCCCACACAGAGGAAGAAAGTACCGCAGTTCAACAGCCAAGCAGCTAATTCAGAAGACGCTGCACAGAAGCAATACCAGAGCCCCGCTCAAGAGAAGCTCTGGATCCCTCTGTCACAGTCGACACCGATGGACGAACCCCCACGAGCACAGCCCAAAGATGTGCTGAAGGCGAGACTGTCCCGACTGGCACAGACAGTCCATATTGCTGCTGATGATGATGACTCTGATGATGATGCAAGTGACAACAGCGATGACGCCTCCAAGGCGTCTCATCACCACGATGAGACCCCTTCCAAGGTTCGTCAGCCAATGACAGCCATGGAGAAGGCCCAACAGCAGAGACAACGGGAACATTCCCAGCTGAAGGAGCAGCAGATCAAGGAGGAGTTGAAGGAGTTAAGAGACTTGAAACATTTTTTGCTTGAGATAAGAGGTGGTTCCCAGCTCATTGGGAGCTTGGCCAAAGGCCAGAAGCCGAGCCAGTTTGATATTCTTGGTAAGGACGATATTCAGAAACGTGATAACCAACTGAAGGCCAAACAAGATGAAAATGCTAAACTGCAGAAACGTATTGGGGAGATTGAAGATCAATTCAAGAAACAAACAGCAGAGTTGAATGCTGAGAAGGAGGAGTTGTCTAAGTTCAAAAAAGCAGTTGACGAAGTGTCATTGGAGAAGAACCTCGTCAAAGAAAGGAATGAGGAACTTACTAAAGAGGCTGAAAACCTAAGACAGGTGAACTCAGAGCTTTCAAAGGAGAAAACATCTCTCGAGAGCACCATTGAGGACCTCAGGAACTCACAAGATGATGCCCAAAAACAGCACAAAGCCGAGGTTGAATCTCTAAAGAGAGAATTAAACAAAACCAAGTCCATTAATGATGAGTTGCGAGATGAATCATGCGTGGTCAAAGGCACCAACATGAGTCTCAAGGAGATGGTTGATGTTAAAGAGAAGTCACTGAAGGACTCTCAAGAAGAGATTGGAAGCTTGAAAACAGTTGTTGATGATCTCAGAAAGTCTTTAGAAACAATCACCGAAGAGTTCAGACAGTTCAAAGAGAAGTCCCAGTCCGAGTTGAATAACTTACGTGGTAATATGGAAGACGCTGTCACCGTCGAGAAGTACCCAGAACTCCTGGAGAAGACACCATGCGGTGTTCCGTTGTACCAGGATCTTGAACTTTCCAAAGTGGACTCACTCACGTTGGTTGAGGCCCAGAACATGATCAAGAACGTGCTGTTGAACTTGGGAGTACCATTCTCCAAGACCAAGCAGATGGTACCTGGTATCTCACTGCAACTCCAGCGTGAGGGGATTCTCCGTGACTTTGCCACCAAGACACACAGACTCTTATACGATGAGGATATGACGCTGGACTTCTACATGGACGTTGATCAAAGAGGTAAAGAGCATCTCATCCAGTGCACTACGCAGATGTACAAGAACCTCGAGGTGTTGTACGCTGTGTTGAACAAGGCCCACTAGACGGGATGTGTACTTCTATTCTCATTGATGAACTCTTTATGACCTTTAAACGGAGAAACAGACGTAGCATATAGCCTTTATATAGTATGGCGTGGTGTCCGGGTGTTTCGAGCCATGCGGAAAAAACCACCACTTTAGGCGATGAGGAGAGAAGAGCATCTTCTCCCAAACCGCATTCTGCCCAACCAGCACCTCTGGAAGACACCATGAAGACAGACTACTATGAGCTGATGGGCGTAGCGACGTCTGCGTCGGATTCTGAGCTCAAAAAGGCGTACAGGAAGATGGCGCTCAGGTATCACCCCGACAAGAACCCTGACAACGTTGAGGAAGCTACGCAGAAGTTTGCTGAGATTCGTTTGGCCTATGAGGTGCTGTCAGATCCACAGGAGAGGGCCTGGTACGATGCACACAAGACGCAGATTTTGCGAGACCACAAGGACGATTTCTATGGTGGAGATGAAGATGAATACGTGGAGCCTGAAGTTGCAGGAACCACTGTAGAGGAGCTGCTGAAGTTCTTTGATCCTTCGTTGTACCTGCGAACGGACGACTCTCCTGCTGGAATGTATCAGATCTTGAAGAGAGTGTTTGACAAGTTAGCCGCCGAGGAGATTTTGGCTGGAAGACAGCTCGGTCTTGACGGCTATTCCCAGTACCAGGATGACGACCCAGACGATGAGCTCAACGTGTTGTATCCGAAGTTCGGCAACTCCAAGGCCGACTATGGATCCGACGTGAGAAGATTCTACCAGGTATGGTCCAACTTCTCCACCGTCAAGACCTTTTCGTGGAAAGACGAGTACAGATATTCCACTGCTGGTGATCGTCGCACAAGGCGTGCGATGGAAAGAGAGAACAAGAAAGCCAGAGACACAGCTCGCCGCGAGTTCAACGAGACCGTCAGAAGCTTTGTGGCGTTCATCAAGAAGAGAGACCAACGAGTCAAAGAGGGTGCGGCCAAGTTCGAGCAGGAGCGGAAGAGAAAACAGCAGGAGGACCTCAGAAAGCAGATCGAGAGGGACCGGGCTGCCAACGCCGCACAGAGAGGCCAGTTCCAGGCCCAGAGCTGGCAGGTTGTTGATGATGACGAGTTTGCACAGATTGAAGGGCACTTTGTGTCGGACGAGGAAGAGGGCGAGGAAGAGGGCGAGCAGGAAGTGTTTGAATGTGTCATCTGTGACAAGATGTTCAAGACTGAGAAGCAGTTCAAGTCGCACGAGAACAGTGCTAAGCACAAGAAGCTGTTGAAGCAGCTCAAGTGGGAGATGAGACAGGAAGGTATCACTCTTGGTCTGGATCCAGTCTCCGAGGAGAGTGACTTTGCCACTGCTGATGAACAGTCAGATGAAGATGTGACCGGTGATGAGGAGTCCCCGCTCGCCGATGTTGATGTTGATGGTGATGAGAGCTCCGAGGAAGTTGATGATGACTTGGACGAGGAGCTCAGGAAGATTGAGGAACAGCTGAAGAATCTCGATGCCAATGATGATGTCCGTAAAGAAACTCAATCACAGAAGGCTGACGGCGAGCTGGAGCCTGAGATTGACGATGTTATTGACGATGACTTTGAAGTCGAGGTTGAAGAGGCCCCAACTCCTAAGAGACTCTCCAAAAAGGAGAAGAAAAAGCAGAAGTACACTAAATCAGTACCGATTGTGGCTCCACACGAGGATGATGAAGAAGCAGATGAACTTGCCAAGATCGCTGCTGCTTTGGAAAAGGGTGAAAGCTTCCTCGTGGAGGACTCCGATGACGATTGGGCCACCTCCAAGAAAGACAAGAAGGACAAGAAGAAGAAGTCCAAATCTGCTGGTGCATCACTTTCAGGAACACCAACACCACAGCCCGAACTCAAAGAGAAGACAACTGCCGGTTCAGAAGTCTGTTCAGTTTGCAGTGCAACATTCACATCAAGGAACAAACTGTTTCAACATGTTAATGCTACAGGCCATGCTTTGGCTCCAAAAAAGTCAAAGAAGTCCAAAAAGAAGAAGTGATGCTTATAACCTTGTTTATGGTGTCATTTCAAATGCATATATCTATAGAGTTATTTCATGAGGTCATGATTTGTAGTACATCCGTGTCCTGTTTACTTCAACGGATACCCACCTTGGACTTCTTCACCTTGGCAATGACCGGTTCTGGGATACCTCTATTGTCCAAACCGAGACCTTGGCCACTCTTCCAGCCCATCTTCATCAACAGCTTTCTACCAACGTTATCACCTGAAATCTCAGGAGCATCAGCACCAACGATATCTCCTTCTTTGACATGTGCTTTACTTGGAACACCTCTTCTCGAAGATTTCTCTTGGTCAATCTCGGCCTTTGGCCTCTTCTGATCAATTCTGTTGAATACTGGGCGTTGTTTCATGAGCATGGAAATTGAATGGTAATCTGGGAGTGAACGGAAAGTTCTCTTGTTCTTGACAGCAACAGCATGCGAAGTAAGGCCCTTGCCGAACTTTCTGGACTTCATGTTGTATAGGTAAGCAAACTTCTGAACAACTTTGATCCCATGAGGATCCATCGGAGGGAAAGTGAGGGCATTTCTCTTTGAGTCATTGAGGAACTCTTCGAACTCGTTCCTAATATCCTTAACGTGAAGCGTGTATGGGTATTTCTGGAGAAGATCCTTGGACTTGGCATGTTCAGCAGCAATGGTTTGTTCTTGTCTCTGCTTTCTGGCCTTTTTACCATCTCTTCTCAGCTGCCACTGGTCATGGAGTCTGTCTGCAAGATCAGCAGAGACTCCATCGAGGTCCAACTGTTTCTTCTTACCCTTACCTTTAGTCTTCAATGTCCGCGTTGGCTCGACATCCATATCTCTTTGGCCATCATACTTCTTCGTGTACTGGATCAGGTCATCCAATCCCTCCATATCAGAGTCGCCAAGCTGGTCATAATCTGATTCATAGTTGTAATCATCACGGCCACTATCTTCATCTTCCTCAGAGGAGTCGGAGATCGGGAAGTCGTCATAGTTCTTCTCTTCCTCTTCAGGTGGGGTCAAGAGGTTCTTCACATACTTGAAATAGGCACCAAGTCTGTGTTCTGGCATTCCATTCTCGGTCAAAAAGTCCTCAAACAGCTCTTGGTCGACCCACTGATGATCGTAAGTCCCTGTGAGTCTGAAACTCTTGATATGATACTGATTCGAACTCGACCCATAACGAATGTTGATAACTTCCACCAAGGAGTGATCGAACGTCTCATAGTCTTCTTCCAGGAAGCCGAACTCGGGTTCTAGATCCTCTTCCGGCTCACTGAGTCGAAGCTTCTCCATATTTGATGTTTCAACCACCACATTATCCTCATTATCGTCATCATCACTCACACCAGCAATGAACTTGGCCTCTTCCTCGAAATCGTCATCAAGCTCGTCATAGATATCGTCTTCCTGCTGGACTTCCTGGTCAGAAGCATCCTCGTCTCCGCTGGAATTATCAGCATTGAACAGGTTCCCCATAACACGGTTGATATATCTCTGATAGCTCTTGTACATCTCTGGGCTCGTCTTCTCATCTAGAACAGCATGACGTTCAGGGTCAAAATCTTGCAGCTTTTCTCCCCTAGAGCCCTTCTTTGGAATCGTTGTGTGGAGGTTTCCACCGTTGTCCTGGGTCATTGATAGGTGGACTTTGCCGATGGACAGCGTAGGGTTGAACTCAGTGTTTGGGCCTGCGGAGATAACTGTGCTAGATGGAAGAACAGGGTTGTGTTCCTCTATGTAAACCGACTTGATGTTCTGAGGAACTGCCGGTTTCTCATCAACAAAGAAGAGCTCATCGTCTGGGATCTTGGACAGAGGATTCTTCAACGTCTGAAGAGCTTGCTGTGGCTTTTCTTCAACATATGAGGTTTCGCTTTCGCTGTCACCTTCCCCATCCTCTTCGCTTGATTCGTCTGTCTCATCACGCTCAGTGGAAGCACTGGAGACGCTTACGTGATCTTCACCATCTTCGTCATTCGCTGTGACCTGCAATCGCTCTTGCTCCTTTTCCTTCAGGCCTTTGATGAGATCCTTTGTTGGATCGTAGGAGTCTGACTTGACAAACTCCAGCGGCCTCAGCCGTAACGGCAGCTTCATCGTGTTGTCGTAGTTCTCCTCTGTCTGGAAGGCCTCATCTTGCATCCGCGGTCTTCTGGTTCTTCTTGCTGCGGCTTTCATGGAGTTTGCGGGTGGAAGATATACCGAGGGACCTCCGTCAAGATCAAGCATTATCACATCGTCCTTCATTGGCTTGGGTGGTCCTCTGTTGTCGATTCCTCCACGGCCACCACCTCTTTTGCCTCTCTTGTTGTTTGATCCGCCACGGCCTCGTCCACGGCCTCGTCCGCCTCTGCTGCTACGGCCTCCGCGTTTGGGCATTTTTATCTGAATCTTGGTGAAATTCAGACCTCAGGTTTCGGTGATTTGGAGCTTTCCTGGAGCGGAAAAGGCTTACCGCTGCTAAGATGTGGTTCCTCATCAAATCTCCCACATGTTGCGCGCCGGGAAAACGATGGTGTGTTGCTCGTACCAGTTTATAATCAGTCACGTGATGTTTATGCTAAAGTCACGTGACCTTATCGTACCCGCAAGCCTTCCCAATGAAAACGTGAGGTGTGGAGATGAAGCGAAACCTGTCCTTCAACGTGTAAACACAGCCAAATACGCTTAGCGCCTCATTGAAAGCGCAGGACGAGGCTCTAAATCCACGTGATTCCATAGGTTTCGAGCACATCGACACGTCTTCAGGCTTAGATTTCCCGTTTTTTGCGCTGTGAAGCTTGCTTAAGAAGGAAGATCTTACCGCCACCCTTACCGCCAGCTCCAGCCAAACAAGACGCGTTACACAGCCAAAATGAGCTCTAACGGCATCCAAAAGGTCGTGGACTACTTCTGGACCAGAGATGAGGAGAATACCAACACAACAGAGCCGATAGTGGTTTTGGGGTGTACTTATACGTCGCATATACGACATTCTGAGCAGGAAACGGGGTCCACAGAGGAACAGCTACAAAAGAACGAGTCTTCCATCACAGATATATCTGTGACGGATATTAGGAACTACTTCCAGGGCCTCTCTCTTCATAAGGACCACACATCACAGGAGACACCGGGCTGGCCCCAGGACTTCTTACACGACGTCCGCAGCAGACTCTGGTTCACATACAGAACCAAGTTCCCACCGTTGATGAGAGACGAGGATGGGCCATCGCCGTTATCCTTGCAGAACTTGATTCGAGGGCAGAACTACCAGCTCAACGCAAATTTCTTCACGAGTGACAGCGGGTGGGGGTGTATGATCAGAACTGGCCAGACTGTGTTGGGAAACGCCTTGTTGATATTGAAGCTTGGAAGAGACTGGAGGTTTGATGATAAGCCCACCAATGATCCTACGCACGATGAGATCGTCAGATGGTTTATTGACGACCCTTCGAAGCCATTTTCTATCCATAACATTGTTGAAAAAGGTCGTGAACTCTCAGGCAAGAAAGCGGGAGAGTGGTTTGGGCCATCAGCTACAGCTAGAAGCATACAATCGCTTTGCTCCAATCACGACGTCGGATTGAAAGTGTATATCGGCTCAGATAGTGGTGATGTATACGAGCAAGACGTATTCAAAGTATCAGGTGGTCCGGGTGATGATTTCAAGCCAACTCTCATCCTTCTTGGCGTCAGATTGGGCGTTGATAAGGTGAATCAAGTCTATTGGCAGAGCTTGAAAGACATCTTGTCCTCTCCTCAAGCAGTTGGAATTGCTGGTGGACGGCCTTCTTCCTCACACTATTTCTTTGGGTTCCAAGGTGACTACCTCTTCTACTTGGATCCACACATTCCCCAAGTTGCACTGAAGGAGGCTGAAGAGGTTCCGGAATATTCAGGAAGTGAGGCCACCACAACCTTACAAGCACAATCGGTTCACACAGACAAAATACGTCGTATTCATCTCTCTGAACTGGATCCATCTATGCTCGTGGGCGTATTAATCAAGGACGGCGAGGATTGGGAAAGCTGGAAAAAAAATATCCAGGATCCTGAGAATAAGAATACTGTGATTCATATCTCCCCAGATCAGAACCCAGTTTCTCTGACGCGGAACCGACAACCATCGTTCGTGATTGTGAATGACGATGGTGGGGATGACTTCGTTGATGTAGCGTTAGAGTATGATGACATACCGGAAGAGGACAACTCTAACGTTCTCACCACAGCTGAATCCGGAGAAAACACTGATGAAGGACATGCTAATGCGGATGAAGGTAACGGATCTATTGTAATTGTTTCAGAAGATACACAGCTAGCAATTCCAAAAGGTGAGGACAATGATGAACCAGTTGAGCTTCGTGGAGAACTCACGTCCTGTGATACGAGCGCTTGTTTTGAAGACCATTCAACTTCTATCACAGATGATTATGAGCACGTACCTGCAGCTCCAACAGAGAGGCCGATTGATGCTGAGAAAAGCTCCAGGTGTGGAAGTCTCAATGACCCCTATGTGGTTGTCAGTGAGGAGAGTCCGAGCCTTGGCGATAGCGAGGCTGACATTGATAAGGCCTAGTTCATGTAATAAGCTATGGCATGTTTATGTGTGTATGTAAGTGGTACCACGATCACGCTCTTGAACTATACTACGGCTCTTATTTATCAAATTACCCGAATATCTATATTTATAACCTGTAAATTAAAATTTTAGCTGTTTTCACCCTCAATACTGGTGTGTGTGGATTTCCTCGCTGTGCTCAACCTTGATGAGAGGTCTGTACTCTGGCTTCCACATCTGGCTCTTCACCCACTCAACACACTCGTCAAAGTCTCTAGGCACAGTAACGTACTCGTCCTTGCCTGGCTGGACCTCATCCTCGATTCGGGCATTTCCCTCTTTCAGAGCCTGGAGGATAACAGCAGCAGCAACCTTAGCAGAAGTGTCGTTGATAACTTCAAGAGGAGGGAGAAGACCGGCCTTTGGATCTTTATCAAGTGGAGAAAGGGCAGCAAGCTGGTCAACGGCAGCGGAGATCATCGTGTCAGAGATCACCTTGGCTCTTGAAAGAACAGAACCAAGACCGATACCTGGGAATGTGAAGCAGTTGTTGTTCTCTGAGATGACCCAGCCGTCAACTGGCTTGAATGGGGAACCGGTGGCGACCATGGCGTTGTTGTCGGTCCAGGCCATCAAATCCTCTGGAACTGCCTCGTGGAGTCTTGTTGGGTTGGAGAGCGGGAAGATGATTGGTCTAGGGTTGTGCTTGTACATTTCCTGGACGATCTTCTTTGTGAAGGCTCCAGCCTGCGTGGAGCAGCCAATCAGACACGTTGGCTTGATCTTCTTCACCACCTCGTAGAGGGACTTGGTGTCGATGCCTTCCCACTCTGAGGCTGGATCGGAGTAGAGGTGCTGGTCTGGAGTTGAAGAGTCTTGCATGTTATCCAGAATCAAGCCACGAACATCCATTGTGTGGATCTTGGATCTGGCCTCTTCAGGTGTGGCTCCGTGTGTCACCATGTGGTTGACGATCTGGTCAGCAATACCGAGACCGGCGGAGCCGGCACCGTAGATGACGATCTGGGAGTCGAGGAGTTCTCTATTTGTGTGCTTCAGAGCAGCAATCATGGAGGCCATCACAACGGCTCCGGTTCCCTGAATGTCGTCGTTGAAGCAGGCATACTGGTTTCTGTATCTCTGGAGCAATGGTCTTCCGGTGGTGACACCGAAGTCCTCGAAGTGGAGAGTGGCAGATGGGAATCTCTTCTTCAGCACCTGGATGAACTTGTCGACAAACTTGTCGTACTGCTCGCCACGGACTCTCTCGAATCTGTTACCCATGTACAAATCGTCCTTCAACAGCTTCTTGTTGTTTGTGCCGACATCAAGACAAACTGGAATAACACGGCCCGGGTGGATTCCTCCGCACAAAGTCATCAACGCAAGCTTGGAGATGGCAATACGGACACCACCGACACCCTGGTCACCAATACCGAGGATTCCCTCACCATCTGACACAACGATGTAATCAACGTCCTTGTCCTCACCAAAGTTGGCCAGTCTTCTCTCGATGGAGTCTGGATCCGTGATGTCGAGGAAACAGCCCTCTGGCTTTCTGAATCTGTGCGAGTAAGCTGCAATGGCATCACCTTCTGTTGGGGTGTAAATGATTGGAACGAGCTCTCTGATGTGGCGTCTGACGAGCTCGTAGAAGAGCACTTTGTTCTGGACTCTCATGGAGGAGCAGAAATCGTTCTTGGCGAGCGGGGTTTTGAGGTACGAGAGCTGCTTGTAAGCTCTCTCCACCTGGTCATTAAGGTCATTAACCTGAGCAGGCAGGAGACCTTCAAGGCCAAAAGCAGCACGCTCTTCTGTGGTGAAGGCTGAGCCCTTGTTGAAAAGAGGCGAGTTGAGGAGCTGGAATCCCGTGAGCGAGCACTCGATTGGGCCGTCAACGGAGAGTCTGGTGGCCTTTGGAGTGTTCATTTGCTCGGCAGCCTCCACACCAATTGGGGTCTTTTTGGTGTTTTTGGAGGACTGGTGATGGTCTACACCAGAGGTAGCGTCACGTGTTGTTGAGGCCATCTGGGTGGAATTCGTAGCGGAGGCGTACTGTCTGACAGTCATAAATCTAGCAGCCAGCTGGGCTCTTCTCGATGTTGATCTGAGCATTCTGGTGATATGTGGGAAGAGGATGGGTTTTTATTGGGCAAGCGGGGGAGAAGCCAGGAAAATACCGGGAGAAATGCTGTCGTCAATACCCGGGATGGAGACTGATAAGGATAAAATGCTACACAGGAAGGAGGAAAGGAACGTCCAGATTATATTGGAAAAAACTCATCACCAGAGAGCGGGCTCGAGGCTGCGGCTCGTACCGGCTGCGCGCGGCTGGATTTTTTTTTCCTGCGCAGAAACCCGGTAGGGGCCGCAGCGCCCTGCTGGGCTTTCCGTTTGACACCTTTTTGGAGTGTGTTTGTTTTGCTCTGGTTCTATGGGGTTTTATGGGCCTTTTCCCTCGCTAAAGTATGAGCTCTCCGTTCCTGTGTGCCCACTGGAGAAAAAAAGCTGATCCAATAACTCTATTTGGCGCAGTCCCGGCAAGTGCGACTCGGAGCTTTCCGGGATCCCAGCAGCGCGTCAGGCACCCGATGCGGTAATCTTTAACGAGCGCAGTTCCGGATCCACCCGAACAGCTCAACACCGCCAGCGAAAAGCCCGAACACGGATTAACAACAAAAGGCTCGAGCGGGGTAGGGCAAGCGCTGAGAGCTGGGAGTTTTTCCGGGGTTTCCGTGGCTCCTTTCAGCTCTCTTGCTAAGAGGTTTAGAGAGATTTCTCCTTCACAAAGTACTAGTATGACTCACTGGAAGCTGCTCTCCCCGACTGCCCGGCCAGCGCTTGAGCGCGTTCGTTAAGGGAGAGCGGGAGTGTGGCCCTGCCGAGGTGGCCCTACCGAAGAGTTCCCCCGCTCAGCTCATCTCTTTAGCTGGTTCAACAGAATGGAGCCCCGCTTTTCGAATTAATATATGTCACTTTGGCGGATCCCGTTTCGGCGCCGATTTTTGCCCCTCCTATAGCGTTTCCTCTCTATTATGCCAACTATCTTGATAGTTTTGATAGCCTAATGGCATCTATTGTCCGTCTCCGGAGTTCCATTGGGCAAATCACAGCCAAGACCGCGTCCCGGCGCAGGCAACATCGAATTTGGCACTAAAACACCCTCCCGGATAAACCATAATTCCCCGGGTGCCAATCTCCGATCCCCGGCCTACCGCCGTGATTTCCCTTTTGAGAAAGCTCCAGACGACAGGTTTCTGATTGTTTACAATTTATAGAAATGGCCCGGGGCTTAACCCCGGCGCCCGATCTCGGTGTTTTATTTCTGCAAGGGTGTCCCGGAGGTTTAGAGCGTAAACAGCCTGCATCTCTGGCTATAACTTATAGATTGTCTTTTTTGGCAGCATTGAATATTTCGAAGTGTTAGCTCATCAATTATATTGAACTCTTATGAAAGATTACGTCGTCAATTATATATCTCTGCTTGAAAGAAAACCTCAGGGCTTATTAAGCCCTAAAATTAGGATCATACTAGATCGCGGTTTTTTCTTCATATGGCCTCTAATTTGATCTGATTAGTTTATGTATAGTTTCCAGAGCGCACCATAGCTTCTTTATCCCTTCATTTTATTCATTTGTAATATCCTGTGTGATCCAGTACTTTAGAAGCTAGAAATGATTGAATATTGTTACAGATCCATAATCTGAAGCCACCTATTGTTAAAAGCTATCTCCGCCGGACAATTGTTTCATGTTACGGGCAACATCTGATGTTCAAGCATCAAATCATCACTAATTAATCGTCACTAATTAATCATCTCAGGTAAATCGTCTCCAAGTCGATATCCATCGCAATATGAAGATCATATTCACAGAAGCTGATGACAGGTTAGATGAATTTGGTTAAAATCATTCATGTCGAAGTTGAGCTCCCAGAAAGATGGTGATGAGATCTTCTATAGATTGTACCTGTCTACAAACCCAAAGATTATACAAAGCAAGAAGTTCATTAAACTATTAAATGTGCCTAAAACTGAACAGGAAAAGCAAGGGGGAAGCGTTTAAACCTGGGAAGAGGAAGAAGAGCGGGACTCCAAGACACCTCCCTTAGAATCCTCAATGTTCTCCTCTTCAGCCTTGTTGTCGTAAACCTCGTTACCGGCAACCTTTCTCGAGAAAGCGTGTTCGGTTGGAACAAAGTCTCTAGACTTCCAAGCGAACGGAACGGTCTGGTAAAGCTCGTCAACCTGCTCCAAGGTGAGGTTCTTGGTCTCGTAGACGAAGTAGAAGGCAAAGAAGAAGCAGAGAACGTTACAACCACCCCAGATGAAGAAGACATTAGATCCCAAACCAGCAGAACCTTTTCCCTTGTCAACGAGGTATGGAGTAGCATAGGCAATACCAAAGTTCCACAACCAGTTGGAAGCACTTGAAAGAGCCACAGACTTGGCTCTGGTCTTCAATGGCATGATTTCACCAACAATGACCCAAGCAACTGGACCCCAAGTGGCAGCGAAGAAGGCAACAAAGATACAAGTGAAACCAACCATACACTTGTTAGCAGCAACGGAGTCGGTGGCAGCACCAATGATGGCAATCAACAACTCAGAGATACCCATACCGAGGGCACCACCAAGGAGCAAAGTACGACGACCAGCAAGTTCAACGAGCAAGATACCTGGAATAGTGGCACCGACGTTGACGATGTTGGTAGCAAGGGAAGTAACGAAGGCATTCTTGATACCAGAGTTTTTGAAGAAAGTGGTACCATAGTAGAAGATGAAGTTGATACCAGTCAGTTGCTGGAAAGCCTGGAGACCGATACCAGTGAAGACTCTCTTCAACTGAGAGTTACCCTTTCTGAAGCAGTCAGCCCAGGTACCGGAACCAGCAGCCATCTCGTACTCGTAGTTGGCAATAATCTCACCAAGTTCATCAACAAGGGCTGGGTGATCAGCTGGGAGTCTTCTCAAGACAGAGAGCGATTTCATGGCCTGTTCGTTCTTACCCTTCTTGACGAAGAATCTTGGAGTCTCAGGGAGCAAGAACATACCAACGGACAAGATGATAGACCACAAGAGCTGAAGACCAATTGGGATTCTGTAGGAACCAGTATCATTTCTGTCCTTAGTTCCTTGGTTAACACAAGAGGCCAAGAGCAGACCAATGGTAATGGCCCACTGGTAACAGGAGACAACAGCACCTCTGATCCACTTTGGAGTAGTCTCAGACTGATACAATGGGATACAAGACGAGATCAAACCGACACCGAAACCACCAATGGCTCTTCCAGCAGCGAGGAGTCCAATAGAAGTGGAAGCAACCTGAAGGATAACACCAACGTTGAAAACAATGGTGGCAGAGAAAATGATAGTCCAGCGACGACCGATAGTGTCGGACAAGTATGGGGCCAGGATAGAACCAAAGAAAGTACCAGCAGACAAGATAGAAACAATCAAGGAGTGCTCACTAGAAGAGAAAGCACCAGGTTCATCTTCTGGGAACGTCTTGAGGACATATGGCATGGCCATGATACCAGAAATGGTACCAGTATCGTAACCGTAAAGGATACCACCAAAAGCGGCAAACATACCAACGAAGATAGCCATGAAGGTAGAACCTTCAGACTTCTCCTCTGGGTTGAAGAATATTCTAACAATTCTGCTGCTAGACATGATTATTGTTTGTTGAGAGATGGAGAAGGGGAGTGTGTACCAGGGAAAGATATTTGGTGGGATCTCTGCGCCTTTTATAGAAATCCTTGGAGGGCGGACCGGTGAAACACCGGAGAATCAGTTTTTCCTGTGCAACTGCGGGGTTCCTCCGGAGCCAGGCGTTATGCGTCGACAAAATGCAGACGCAGTCCCGCGGGGGGCGAGCGTTATCCAATAAGAACGCGTTCCTCGAGAAGCCAGTCTTGCCAGGGACTAGGAACACGTAAAAAGTAGTCATGGATCTGGGAAAACATACTCCGCTGTTGCGCAGGTTTGCGGAGAAACTGGCAGTTTTTATGTCCGTGATGCGTGTGAGTTTTGGGGCAAATCCAGAAACGAAGGCATCAGGTGGCGAGGGGTAAGCCCTAACTGTTTCTTGTGGTTTCTCTGTATTCCGATTCAGGCTTTTTTTCCACCTTCGAAGGATGGTAGGCCAGATTCGAAGACCCTAGCGGTTTTTGTCGGAGGGGTCCAGAAGAACGGCTACCACATTTTTTCCGAGGAACACAGTTTCGCCACAAAACGAACCTACAAACCCCACAAGAGCTGAGAATGGAGAGAGGCTTACGGCCAACTGATGAACTACACACAACTGTTTTCGATTCCTCCACGGGTGGTCTGGCTTGTTGATCTTTTCGAATCCCCTGGAACGTCCCTTTCACGGAGGGACTCGGACTTGCATATTCGTGCAGCAAGTTTTTCCAGCGGGCCCTTCCCAGTTTTTCCAACTTGGTGTTTATCTTCTCGAACAACCCCTGTCAGGAACCGTCTGTCAACAGCCTTCGAAGAAGAATTAAAGAGCTTAAGAGACGTCTTCGTGCTAGTGGAACTAGCCTCATAGAGCACAAGCAGCAACGCCCAACGCCTCCTTTCCCCATTCCTTTGCATACCTGCGGTGCTTGCTTTCTGTAAACGGCGTCAAAAAAGGCAAAATCCAGGGAGTCAAAAGTCCCCAGAGAGTCGCGGCGAGGCTGGGGAGCTGGGGAGCAGCAAAGGGCTACGATCGTTGCATTAACGAAGCAGAAGGGCGAACAAGTGTGTGCGTTGGCCATATATTGTTAGATAGGAAAATAATACTTGACCCTTGGCGTACCTTATCGATCACAACAGTTTTTCCGGTCCATAAACCTTAATCACAGCATTAAAACCCTAACTCCAGCGTAGACAGCCAAGCCGTTCGCCCGCTCCGTAAACCGGAAAAAATTCTCTTTTTCACCCGGAGTGCATCCGCGACTGAGTTTTTCCGCAGATGAGACCGGGTCTAGACGCTCCCCAGAACGGAGTTTCGCCAGATTCTCACCACACGATTGGCTGGAAGTTGTCCAAAATTTGGTTTTTTGCAGACTTTATATGCACATTTGTGGGCGAGATCGACCATCTTCATGCAGAGTGCATTTTTGGGTCCAGGAATGGCCAATGGAGCTCGTTGGCCCTTATTTTTGTCCTGTTGGATCTGTGTAATCTCTCTGTAAATGTTCTGCTGGCTATTTGTAATCTCTGGGTAAGCATCCTCGTGTAAATCTTTGTATGTGGACGATCTATGACTTACTAATAATCCGGTTGGCACTCCAAGAGCCTGGATTGAGCTCTAGAAGCTGATTACAAGAATTCTGCTATTCAGTCTACAGGCTTATGTCATAAAGGTTCATCGTCTGTCAATGCATTTTTATTTTTGCGTTACGAGACAGATTACTCCTCCTCCTCGTCGGCATAATCATCGTCTTCCACAACGTCCTCATTGTCTGGCTTATCCTTCGCACCACCCTTTGTTATTCCGGTGGATTGGCCAGCTCTCAGAATGGCAACTGGATGGCTCAATTTGTTGTATGTTCTTGTCAGCTTGGTCTTAGTAGCAGTTGGGATCTTCTTCAAAGCTGGAGCTGTGGACTCCAACCCAACTGGGAACTCCATCAAGTAGTCAAAGTCTGTCTTGGAGAGGTAGTAGTTATCCAGTATCTCAATCACTTCAGAGATACCATCGGCGCCTCTCTTCAACATTGGCTCCAGTAACTTCTTGACCAGTACCGGTATGTACTCCATTCTGAACTCTTTGGCACTGGTGGAAGTACGTAGACGGGAACGGTATTGCAGCTCTGTCAACAGACGGTAGTACTTACCAGTCTTGGAGTTCTGGCCCAACCAGCCTGCAAAGTTAACACGGCCACTGAGAGAGCCAGCAACGAAGGAAGCAGGCCTCACAGATGACATAATGGCATGAAGAGGCATCAATGACCATTGTTGTTCTGATCCATGGATACGGGCATCCACAAGGTCAGCTTCACTGATAGAATCAGCAGCCTTAGCTGCCAACTCAAGGTGTTGAGTTCTTGATGCACCTTTCATCGGTCTTGTTTGGAGGTAGTTTTCCTGTAACATCAACGGAACGAAAGCGTGATCATCAAAATAGTACTCCATTTTCTTGAAGAGTGGAACAGTTGAGTTTTCCAAGTATATCTGGCCACTCAACAGCCTTGGGATGATATCGAAGATCTTCATAGCCACGTTCTTTTGCCAGTCATTGGAGATACTTCTCGAGTTGTCAGAGTTGATTGTCTTCTCCGTGGTAGATACAGTGGATAACAGGTTGATGATCTGTCTGATGTCGTTATTGGTGGCAGCCACGATCTGATCAATGACATTAGGATCCAACTTGACTTTTTCTCTCAATGCAATAGTCATCAATCTCGATTTCATCTCCCTGGCAGCAGGTCTTCTGAAAGGCAAATCAATTGTACAGCGGTCGAAAACTCTCATCTTTGGTAGAGATTTATCGTTACAGATCAAGATCATCGGAGCCTGTGTCTTACGACAGAAAGCAGCAAGCTCGCCGGCACCACCACGATCACCACCAGACATACCGTCAACTTCGTCCATGATAATACAGAACTTGTTGTTGTTGGATGACTCTTTCTCGTTCTTTTGGAAGAATCCCATCACGGAAGAGTTGTTCAAGATGTTCCCGATGCTGGACTTCAGCAAGTTCTTTGAACGGACATCGGACGCATTCTTCTCAATGATATCGTATCCCAGCGATTTGGCAACCAAATGAGCAGCAGTGGTCTTGCCAATACCAGGTGGGCCTGAAATGAGAACAGCTCTTTCAGACTCACCTTTCTCTGGTTTTTTGTTGCCGAATCTGGAGGGCCATGTTTCGAGCCATTGTTGTAGCCTCTGGATTGTGCTCTTATTACCACACAGCTGTTCGATTTTTGTTGGAGCGTATCTTGTTGTCCACAACTTGTCAGCATCAGTCTTCAGAGATGTCGTTGATACTGGCTTGCCACTCTTTTGAGCCTTGGAAATAGCAGCCTCCCTCTTCTTAGCCTCTCTTTCGGCCTCCTCGGCCATCTTTCTAGACTCCTCCATAGCCTTCTCCTCCTCCTCCAGTCTTTTGATTCTGGCTTTCTCAGCAGCATCGCCATCGCCACCCTCAGCAGGCATGCCACGGATCAAGTCCAGGAATCCCTGCTGGTCAATGGCTTTGATCCCAAACTGCTTGATCTTCTTCACCTTTGAAGGACCCGCCTCTTCACCGAGAACAACCACAGACGTCTTTGACGAAATCGACTTCGTCACCTTTGCACCGTACTTTTTGGCCAGCTCTTCACAGTCTTGACGAGGAATGTCTGGCAAGACACCGGTGAACACCATTGTCAGCCCTGTCAGACAGTTCGGTGCGCCTTCTGGAATCTCAATTGAGCCTGAAGCAACTGGCAGTGTCGCCTGACGAGCTTTGAAGTCACGGAAGTTGAACCCGGAGCCTTCGCCAGTTGGAATATCTTCCGGTAAAACAGCATCTGGAATGGTTGCGAGGACGTCCATGGCGGAAACACCACAGGAACTCGTGTTGGATGACGTGATCTTCTTTGGCGTTGGGTTTTTGGCCCTGCTCTTCTTCTTCGGAGTCTCAGTTGCAGCCACTACCAGATCGTCCTCTGCTATCTCCTCTTCCGGAACAACATCAGGCTCTTCCTCTTCCAGAGCCTTCTTCTTCTCCTCCTCCTCGTTGAAGATCTCGTCGTCGAGGTCATCGGCGAAATCATCTTCATCCATCTTGAAGTCATCATCGTCGTCGTCATCAATATCAATTATATTGGCATTGGGACGGCCTGGTTTACTGGGAGCTTCGTCATCCTCGTTGTAGTTGATCTTCTGGTGGGACTTCCTAGCCCTTTTGGCGGGCCGGATCTGCTCCTCGTCATCGTCCAAGTTGATCGTTTCAATCTCTCTCTTGGGGTCAGGTTTGATCTTTGCCAAGGGCTTTGACGGCTGTGGAGGCGGTTTCGAGGCCGTTTTCTTCTTGTTCTTCGTTAGTCATTGTGATGGGACTGGGCGTAGAACGCGTCCTGAGACGCATTCAATGCACCGATTGAGCCTGAAACACTCACTTTTGGCGTGGTTTTCTTGTCACCAGAGCCGAAGAAATCTCTGATGTCCACCATGCCGAAAAAACAGAGAAATTAGCAGCCTTTTTGCTAGAAACACAAGAAAGCTGTGGCGTGTGGGCCCTTCAACGCGTAGTGAAAACTCTCGTTTGCGCGTTTGTTCGCAACCGCGCCCGGAGACTCGGGGTCTCGCTATTTTGGGACTATAGTCTCATAGGACTAGTCCCATGAGACCCCCGCCCGGAAGAAGACTAAGAGCTGGCCTCATCCAAATTTGGCGTGAACTGACCGTTAAACCAACACAAAAGTCCCCCACACGCATCGATTGGGCTTTGACTAGAAACAGCCACAGGAAGTCCGCAACGGAATCTGATCTCCAATTGTAAAGACATCTGAGACCACCAACTTTGCTGATCTTTGCTGCTTTTTCCCCGTTATCCAGAGCCAGCCAAACGAACACGCTGGAATATGGCCAAGAAGAAGAATAGTAACAAGAAAGCCAGCTCCAAAGCCGTTGAGAGTGATGCTAAGAACCGTGAAGAACCAAGCAGTAAAGAAGAAGCTGTCGGTGTTGAAAGTGCAGCTGATGATGGCAGAACGTCGACTCCATCGGATCAAACTACGTCGAATGGCGTTGATGCACTGGTCATTGGAGAGACAGAGACGGAGAACAAAGAGAGAGGAATGGCTGATTCAGCTGCTGGCAACGGAGGAGAAAAGGGTAAGGATGAAGGTGGTACTGAGACTGGCTCTAAAGATCGAGAAGATGAGCTGCAAAATGATAAGGTGAAGCAGCTTGAGGCCAAGATCGCAGAGTTGACTCTGAAACTGAGTCAAAATGAGGATGAGAGCAAGGATGTTGCTATCAAGGAGACCAAAGAGGACGACACCGAGGCTGAACGGCTGAAGGAGCAACTCAAGGCCTCTGAGACTGAAAAGCAAAAGATCCAAGTCCAGTACGAGGCTTTGTTAAGCAGACTCGGCTCCATGAAATCTGTGTTCAGTAAGATGAAAGAGAGTCAAGCAGAGCTCGAAGAAACCAAAGAACAGCTCGATGAGTATGAAAAACAGAATCTCCAATTGAAAAGGAGAGTGGAAAGCTCCCAAAAGGAGGCACACGATGCTGAGAAGATGGTTGAAGTACTAAAACAAGAGAGTGAGTCTCTGAACTCTGAGTGTAATCGTCTCAGCGATGAGATCAGAAGTTTGAGAAACGAATTCGAAGACAAGGAGACTAATTGGGTTGCTGAGAGACAGAGCCTTGTAAATATCAAGACAAAATTGGAGAAAGAGGTTGAAAAACTCAAAGAGAACAATGAGGAGTATATCATCACGCTGGAGAACGACAAGATGGTCAATACATCGCTGAACAACGAGATCAGCAATCTCACGGAGAAAGTTAGAGATCTTGAGACTACAGTGGCTAAGCTCGAGGATGAAAGGTCCTCCTATGTGAAGCTGAACGAGACTGCCAACGAAAGTTTGAAGAGACTTCAGCGGGAGTTTGACGTTGCGTCGGAGAAGCATCTGAGCTCTCTCAAGACTTTGGAAGAGGAGCTGGAGTCTCAGCGAGCACAGTACGAGTCTCTCAAGTCCCAGAACGACAAACTCCAGCAGGAGAACAGTCGTGTTGTTAAACTTGAGAATGAAGTGAAAGAGAAGCAGCTACAGATCGGCAAGCTCCGCCACGAAGCCGTCATCCTCAACGAGCATCTCACCAAGGCTCTCCAGCTCATCAAGCGTAACAGTGATGCTGAGACCGTGGACAAAGAGCTCGTCTCCAACCTGTTCATCTCGTTCCTAAGCATCCCAAGGGGTGACACCAAGAAGTTTGAGGTTCTCCGTCTGATCTCGAACTACCTGAACTGGGACGAGGACCAGAAGATCCAGGCTGGCCTTGCACACAACGTGACAGCTTCGAGATCCAACCAGGCCAGGGAGAGCTTTGTGTCGCTGTGGACGGAGTACCTGGAAAATGAGAGTGTGAAGAAGTAGATTATAGTAATTTAATTTGCTTGTTCCATAAGCCTAGAGATTTGAAGAAAACGTAGATGGCAGTAATTTGATTTGCTTGGCCCTATGCTCATAAGCTTAAGGACGTGAAGAAGTAAGTCTGCTTGTTTCATAAGCTTAAGGACTGGAAGAAGCCGATTAATATAGTGATCAATTAATCTCCATAAGCAGTAGCTAATTCAGGATTTGAAGAAGTGCAGAGTTATAATCCAACTTACTTGGTATCGTAAGCTTAAGGGCCTATTAATAAAGAAGAAGTAGCTGGTGATTATATTGATGGTTTACTGTACTTGGTATCGTAAGCTGCTGCTTCTGCTAGAATTGTCTAATTGTAAATTATAATCTGATTTTCTTGACATCATATTAAGCCTTAGAGCCTGAAGAAGTAAATCATTATAATCCAATTTCCTTGGTATCGACGTAAGCTCAAGGTTTAGGACTTGAAGCTGAATCGAAGTAGACGATAGACGTAATTCAACCTGCTTTCTATGATAATAGGCTTAAGCTGAACGTCTTGAAGAAGTGGATTATAGTAATCTTTTGGCATATTTATATCATATATATAACCTTAAACTGGATGTAAAGAAGTGGTTTATAATACTAATGTCTTTTAGTTGCCTATTATCAACCCACTAAGGACGTGAAGCTGCAGTGGATAATTTATAAGGATTCAATTTGGCGCTCGGTATGACCACACGCGTAGGGACGCGTCGGATATAGCGACTGAAGTGATTAAATAACTCAAACTTCTTGTATCGTGAGCTTATAAATCAATAAGACTTGATGAAGCAGATTAAATATAATATACAAATAAATCCTCTTGGTATCATCCCCAGTGTGTCTCGTACCAGAACCCCGTAGCCAAACCTTGCGCGATGTCTCTTTCATCAAACATTAACCTCAAACCCTGCCAACTCCCCAAACACACCAGAAAACCCCGTAAACTCAGGAAAAATGGGCCTGAAGAACCAGATGAGGGTTCTGCAGCGGAACAAGCGTTCCAGGAGCGCTCTGGTGGCGTTTCTGGCACTTTTCTGCCTATACAGCCTCTACCAGAGCGTCTATGGCATCGCAAATGCGAACACAGCCTTCGTCACCAGAATCATGGCCAAAACAGCGCCACCAGCGCCCTCAGCGTCGCTGGAATTGTTCAAACAGGACACAGCGAAATTCAACAGACTTCCAGAAAATGCATCTTTGAGGGAACAACTCCACTTCCAATTCCCGTACTCACGAGCCCAGCCAATCCCGAAGCTGATCTGGCAGACGTGGCGATATGCGCGAGACTCTGAGGACTTCGAAGAGAGCTTCTACAAATTCACGTCCAATTGGATCGAGAAAAACCCAGATTACACGTACACGCTTGTTCCGGATAGTGTGGCTCACGACCTCGTGAAGCACCTCTACCAGACGGTTCCACAGGTTCTTCTGGCGTACGAGCTGCTTCCAAAGCCCATCCTGAAGGCTGATTTCTTCCGGTACCTCATTCTCTACGCCCGTGGTGGCATTTACTCTGACGTTGACACGACGTCTCTGAAGCCTGCCAGCACATGGGTTTCGGCCAATCAGACGCTTTACGACGAGCCCAACCAAGCTGGCTTGGTTGTGGGCATTGAGGCTGATCCAGACAGGCCCGATTGGAACCAGTACTACGCCAAAAGAGTCCAATTTTGCCAATGGACGATCCAGGCCAAGCCAGGACACCCAATGCTGGGCGAGCTGATTGCACACATCACGGAGACCACACTCCAGAAACAGAAAGACGGTACGCTAAACAAAGTGGTTGGCAAGGACGCCGGTGCGGACATTATGAACTGGACCGGTCCGGGCATCTTCACCGATGAGGTATTCAAATATATGAACGAGCTGTTGAAGTACGATCCAACCGTCAGAATTGTGAACCCGACCCCTGCCAATGAGTACAACAGGGGCCTCAATGTTGCCAAAAACGGCATCGATTGGCACTTTTTCACGCTTATGGAGGAGCCCGTCGTCGTGGACGACGTGCTGGTACTCCCAATCACGGGATTCTCTCCTGGCGTTGGCCACATGGGCTCCAAGTCGCCAGAACACAAGGACGCTTATGTCAGACACATGTTCGAGGGAAGTTGGAAGCCCGATGACGAGAAGATGAACAAGAAAAAGAACTACAGAAAGCCGAAGCGAGGCCCGCAGTGACGGAATGCAGGTACCAGCCCGGCCTGGTTTCTAATATATGGAATTGAGTAGCCAAAACAGCTGGAAAACGGTGTAAACAAAGCACATTCTTTTCTGTCGTCACAGAGGAATGGCGTAGAGATCTTACCGCATTGGGCCAAGACGCGAAACCCCCGGCCGAAAAAGAATTTCCACAGACACGTCCCTAATTTTTGACGCATTTCCCATAACGTAAACAACAAACCACTCTCAACCGCCGTGTCGCTTTCCCCCTGGCTTGTTTCCCACTCACTTGTCGTCCGGTGCCCCTTACATCCCCGTTTTCCCAGCCCCTGCGTGTACCCCTTTTAGCGCCGTTTTTGCCCCCTGCGTCTCTGTTTACATATCATGAGAGACTACAAAGTTGTTGTTCTTGGTGCCGGCGGTGTGGGCAAATCCTCGCTCACAGTGCAATTCGTCCAGGGAGTCTACATCGACTCCTATGATCCAACAATTGAGGACTCCTACCGCAAACAGATCGAAGTTGACGGTCGTGCTTGCGATCTGGAGATTCTTGACACCGCTGGTGTTGCCCAGTTCACCGCTATGCGTGAGCTTTATATCAAGTCCGGAAAGGGATTCCTTCTGGTGTACTCCGTCACCGATGAGTCGTCGCTGGAAGAGCTGTTGGCCTTGAGAGAACAGGTGCTGCGTATTAAGGACGCGACGAACGTGCCGATGGTGCTGATTGGTAACAAGTGTGATCTCGTTGATTCTCGTGTCTTGAAACCGGAAGACGGTATCTCCATTTCGGAGAAATGGGGCCGTGTCCCGTTCTACGAGACTTCTGCTATGCACAAGACGAATGTTGATGAGGCATTCATCGACGTTGTGAGACAAATCATGAGAAATGAGACCCTGGAGAACCAGAAACAGTCATCTCCAGCCTCTCTAAATGCAGCCCCAGTAGCTAGAACCAATCCATCGGAGTCTGGCCCAGCATCCTCACAAACCAAAACTGCCCAGACTCCAATCCAGTCGAAACCTCTCGGTAAAGTCAACACAGGTGTGGGCTCAGCTGCGCCAAAGAAGAAGAAGAAGAAGTCTAGTTGTACCATCCTCTAGGAAGTCATATATCCATCACATTATTTCCATCACGTCATCTCTTTCATATCTAATCCCCTTTTTATTGGTTATCACGGTTATGTTTTCACTCCACTTTACCCCCACACTCTAGGTTAATCTTCTTTTGAGCCCATCATTCCCCATTCGTTTTGTCTATCCCATAGGAGTTGCGTTGTATATTTGTCTTTAATCTAATGTGGACTCTACCTTTTTGTTGAAGTTGCAGTGTTTACATGGTGTGTCTTGTCATCTCTTGATGTGCATGGACTCTATCTTTTTATCGCCAGAGTTGTAGTATTTAGATGATGTGTCTTTGATCTAACATATCTTTTCATCACCGTTATTTTTCCTTGATCTGACGCATATTCTCATCGCCAAAGTTGCAGTATTTATCTATGTACAAGCTCAACAACACCTAGGACGACTGTCTGTGGATTTTGGCGATGGTGGATCTCACAGCAGACTCCGATGCTCTCCAATCGTTCTTAACAACGTCCCACGGAACACTCTTGAAGATCTGGCCAATCTTCAAAGGACCGTCTTTTTGTAAGTCGTTCAAAAGCTCAGTGACTTTAGACTCGATCTCCTCCTGAGAGGCAACAGGAAGCTGTTTCAGGTACTCCTGGATCACGGAGACCTCCTTGATCTCTTTTTCCGCAAGCTCAGGTCTCGAGAGTTTCTCATACTCAGCGGCAGAGTCCTTTCTCTGCGCAATAGCCTTCGAGTAGAGCTCAAAAAGTAAGAACTCGTTGTGCTGGGAAGGTTTGGTGTCGATCTCCTTGTTCTTGATGGCAGAGAGAAGGCCCTTAACGGTGTCTCTTTTGAGCTGGTTCTTCTCTCTCATGGCCAGCTTGAGGTCTGTCTTGAGAGCCGCAACCGCATCCTTGTAGGCCTGTGTGCTCTGGAATCTGACGAGTCTTGTGGAAACAACGAGGGGTCTTATACTGGAGAACATTGTGCTGTTAATTCTGCTTACTTTGAAAAAAGGGGGAAAGAGATCCTATAATGGCTTGTCTCTGAGCTTGATGATTTGGCGATGCAGTGCCCCTACCGTTTCGCGAAAACACCCGGACACCAACAATTTCGCGAAAATTCCCAACCCCTCTTATAATGCCATTCAAGCCTGTAAACACCGCCTTCAAACTCCCTTAAATCCGTCACAATTTGGTATTCTTCTCTGTAAACACAGTCACCCACACACACCAAGATCCACACACCACCACACGCAAAAACTCAGCTTCACACACTCGAAAAAGGCCGATCACGAACAAAACATGTCTGCCCCGCCGCTACTACGAGCGCCAGGAATCAACAAGAATAAGCACCCGAAATCGCCACGGCTCAAGCTTTCGACGATAAACGTCAAGGCCCCTCCCCGTCTGACGATTGAACGTCCTCCCGTCTACGAGGAGGCCCAAAATTCGTCTTCAACGGGTTCGCTGGTGTCCGCTACTAACCGTTTGGCACATCTTGACATCAACGAGACGCCTACACCGTCCACTGCTACGAGCGATGTCAGCGTTGGGATGTTCAGTGCAGAGATTATGGCTGAGGTGGACGCCTCTGCTTGCACTGATGACGATAAAAACGAGTGTCCGGAGGACGAAAAGACGTTACAGAAAAGCTACAAAGACGTGGATGAGCTGGACGAGGACGACTGGTATCTGCTGCACAGAAGAGGCGAAATCATCGAGCTAGGCGTACTGGGCGAAGGTGCCGGAGGCTCAGTGTCACGATGTAAGCTGAAGCACGGGAGCACGATATTTGCGCTGAAAATGATCATCTCGGACGCTTCAGCTGACACCCAGAAGCAGATTCTGCGAGAACTACAGTTCAACAAGAGCTGTAAGAGCCCGCACATCGTCAAATACTATGGCATGTTTTTGAACGAGGAAAATGCGTCAATCTGCATCTCCATGGAGTACATGGGTGGCCGGTCATTGGACGCCATCTACAAAAGAGTCAAGGAAAGAGGCGGGCGAATCGGGGAGAAAGTGCTGGGCAAGATTGCGCATAGCGTCCTCAATGGGTTATCGTATCTTCACGAGCACCGGATCATCCACAGAGACATCAAACCACAGAATATACTCCTGGACTCAAAGGGAAACGTCAAACTGTGTGATTTCGGTGTCAGTGGTGTTGTTGTGAACTCGCTGGCGACGACATTCACCGGAACATCTTACTATATGGCCCCGGAACGTATCCAGGGACACCCGTACTCAGTCACCTCTGACGTGTGGTCGCTGGGGTTAACACTTCTGGAAGTTGCCAAGGGCCAGTTCCCATTGGATATCGATATCGCAGGCACTTCGCCGATTGAGGTTTTAACGATGATTATGACTTTCACACCCAGACTGGAAGACGAGGACGACATTGTTTGGTCCAAGGCTTTCAGATCATTCATCGACTACTGTCTGAAGAAGAACCCAGCAGAGAGGGCATCTCCAAGACAAATGCTCTCGCATCCCTGGGTCGTGGGACAGAGCAGGAAGTCTGTGAACATGGAGAAGTTCATCAAGCAGTGCTGGGAGGACTGAATGTGCTGTGTATGTTTACATGAAGAAGTTCATCAAGCAATGAAACTAATGATATCAACCACTACGTAGCTGTTCATAGACTGCAAAGCTCATCAAACTATACTACTTTGACTCTAGTATACAAAGTGGACATTTCTCATACTCTACTTCTGTGGTCTTGTGACTGGCCACTGGTAAACACCTGGTTTGCCAAAGACGTACCCGTTCTTCTTCAAGAAGTCCATCAACTGGGATGGGCCTCTGGAGCCGTATGGGTAGAGAGTTGGGGTAGGAGCATCTGGACCTTCGAGATAGTTCAACAATGGGGTAAACAGCTTCCAGCTGACATCCAACTCGTCGTCTCTGACAAAGTTGGAGTGGTCACCATGTAGAGCGTCTCTGATCAACGACTCATAAGCTTCTGGGATCCAGAACTCAGAGTAACGTGTCTTGTAGGACAAGTCCAAATCGGTGAGTTGTGTAGAGGTGGAGAGACCTGGCTGCTTAGCGTTCAACTTGATATAAACGGCCTCATCTGGCTGGATTCTGATAACGAGCTCATTCGGTGGGATCTCCTCGAAGATACCAGTGGCAACCTCTTTGTACTGGATTCTGACCTCCACTTTACCAGCATCCAACGCCTTTCCGGCTCTCATGACAATTGGAACACCTGCCCAGCGTTCGTTCTGGATCTCCAACTTCAAGGCTGCGTAGGTGACACACTTAGAGCCTGGTTTGACGGTTTCATCGTCCAAATAGGCCGGTTTAGAGCCGTCCTCGGACTTGTCGTACTGGCCAATGATGATCTCGTCCGTGTTGATTGGAGAGATGGCTTTCAAAACCTTCACTTTCTCATCACGCACAGACTCTGGGTCGAACGAGACAGGTCTCTCCATGGTTAGCAATGTTAGAACTTGGAGCAAGTGGTTCTGCATAACATCACGAATGATACCAATGTCGTCGAAGTAGCCACCACGGCCCTCAGTGCCGAACGGCTCTTTGAAAGACACCTGGATGGACTTGATCTGCTCCTTGTTCCAGGATGAGTTCAAGATCTGGTTGCCGAATCTAAGCACGAGCAAGTTCTTGACCATCTCTTTGCCTAGGTAGTGGTCGATTCTGTAGATCTCCTCCTCGGAGAACAACGGAGCGAGGTCCTTCTGTAGCTCTCTAGAAGATTCCAAATCGTGGCCGAATGGCTTCTCCACGATGATTCTGGTGATACCGTTCTCAGCATAGACGTTCTTCTTCAACTGGGCGCAAACTGGCACAAAGACGGAAGGTGGAAGAGCGAGATAGAACAATCTGTGTGGCTCAGTAACGCCTCTCTCCTGCTCAAAAAGCTCAATGTCCTTGTTCAACGCGACAAAGCCCTCTGGCTGGTCGTATGGGCCCGAAACGTAGTGGATCAGCTGGAGGAACGGGTCAATCTTGGCCTTGGCCTCGTCGGTGGAGGCCTTCAAAAAGCCCTTGATTCTCTCTCTGAGCTCCTCTGTAGAGAGCTTGGAACGGGCATAGCCGTAGATCTTGGTGGACTGGGCAAGGAAGCCCTCCCTGTAGAGACCGAAGAGTGCTGGGAATGTCTTCTTCTTGGCAAGGTCACCGGAGGCACCAAAGACCACAATTGCGGTGTTTTCCTTGAACTCGATAGCCATTGTTGCTGTTAGGATGACACAAAAAGACACGGGCGGGCGGTAAAGGAGATGTGTGTGGGGATAAGCTCGGCTGAACAGTTGGGGTAACAGGCACACGTCTTTTGATCCTTCAGGCTAAAAAAGGGGGCAAATACGCTTGTGCTAGGCAGGTTTTTTTTTGCTGGGTGAAGGAGGATTTTATAAGTGGATGATGCCTTTTCCGGACGGGTCGAATCCACCCGCATTTTCCACCGAATTTCGCGCGCACCGTCACCGCAGCGCACGTGACCGGCTCTTTATGTCTTTGTTTCCGTAGCTTGTTCAGAGGTATTATGGTATAAATGATGGGAATTATTGTGCCTGTGCATCTGTAAACTCATCTTGTGTGAATATCTATGGCATATCCGCATTTATATAGACGTGTAGGGTGTTCTGCCATTTTTGAGCGTGTCAATAGCCCACGGCCAACACATCACCGACAACTGATTTGTCATTATTCTCCTCTTTCCTCTCCGTGGTGGCAATTTGTATGTGGAACTGATATAAACAACGATACAGAAAGCAATTGGGACGGCACTGTTCACCACGCACTGGAAAGCCAACGCTTATCGCGGTGTATAAACCTCGGCGTAAAGCTTCCCCTTGAGGAGTAACTGGTGTCCGGGTGTCTTCATAGATACCACACCTATAACATAGATCTTGCACACATAAACACACTTAGTTACATATATACGTTCGGGATATCCCCGGTATTCTCTGTAGTCGTACTATATGTAGTTTATGCCTTGATCTATGCAGACGTATTCTCAAATATGTCTTCCTCATGACGACGTATGTATTGAGGTATCGATCTATGACGTATTCTTATATGCATTTCTCCGCTCTCTTCTGAGTATTCCATAATGGGTGCTATATTGTACTCTTAGATAACCATGTATCACGTAACATGATTATCCCTCTACGGCTTTAGTGTAATATATGTATTGTTCTTGCATTGATACTCCCAATGTGTCTATGGCTCCAGCTTCAACGGGCCCATCGCACACCTAGGTCAATTGACTTATAAGCGGAACATACTTTATAGATAAGCACAACAAACTGTCCATAGTTGTCTATAACAGCACCTCATTGCGCCATGCCCGATTATATCACATATTCGCTCGGTTTATCCGGCAAGTTGCCTATCAGATTACATAATCAGTATGCTATGAAAAACCTCAATCGGACACCGCTTTCCGCTGCATATGTCATAGATTACATAATCAAGTTTTCAAGAAGCCCAGAGTTTACGTAATACAGTTACGTCATCATCATCATATTCACTCCACTATATAAACCCAAACGTTCCTTGGATCCTGTTTATAAACGACTCCATCAGGTACCTGCTTCGTAAAAGTTACACCCAGATCTTTCAGATCCAAAGTTAACGAGATGTTACACTTCTGCAGATGGGCATAACTGTTTGAGTAATCAATAGTCAGCTCTTTCAAACAGGGGAAATTCTCGTCATCAATCACATATTCCTGTCTTTTTGACTTAATCCTTAGTGTTATATCAAGATGTTGCAGCATTGGGAAGACATGGCTCCGCGTCAGCAGAGTGTCATTGAATTTATCAAAATTTAGCAAAGAAAGTTGTAGAAGTCTCGGTAAATCTAAAGTGAATGGTGGATCCGATGGGGACACTGCATAGTTCTCCCTTTGTGGGCCTTGTGGTAGATCATTGATCTCTATATCGTTATGTGACAGTGATAATCTCTGTAATGAGGTCATCCTGTTGATCAAGTCATTTGCAAGGATGAACGATTTGGAGTTTGAAACGATATCAACTTCAAGCAAGAGCGGTAACACTTCAGATAACTGTTGAAGTAAATACCTCAGCCCAGTGGGAATTGATGTGATCTCCAGCTGTAAAGAACTTAGCTTAGGGCATTGGATATTCTCAAAGAACAATGATTCTGAAAAGCCTCTTTCAAAAGCTCCATGGATGTGTAATGCAAATCTTTGAAGCATCGGCAGCGAAATGTTACACAAGGATAGCGAGTTACCACTGATCTCCAGCTCTTTTAAATGTCTCAGCGTAACACAACTCTTATCCTGTGATATCTGTAGCTCAACGTTACCTGTGAATGCAGACTGCAAATGGAGTGTTTCCAGCTTGTCGAATTTCTCAAACACTTTCAGTGTCAGTCCACTCTCAATGGCAATACCTTTAATCTCTCTAAGATTGGGCAGATATGACAGCTCTAAAAACTTGAGCAGTGGGGGTAATCTTGGTTTGGTCATACTTGAACTTGTTAACCCATTCAATGTCTCTAAACTTTTGCTCCGTATTTTGAAGTCATAATAGTCTGAAACGATAAAATAAAAGTACGGTAGCTCTTTGACGTTCTCAAACTCATAATCATGACCAAATCTCACCAAGTCTGAACCACGATCTGTATGAATAGCCAAGTCTGAACTGTTCAAAAAGATGGTCAATGAGACTTGACTCATATAATGGTTGTATAACTTGGTATCCTCACGGACCGCACTTAATCGATCAACCCATACATCCACCCTCTCTGCTTCGAATGCCCTCCTTGCCGCTTCTTGGGTCAGGAAGACTTCAACGAGCTTGGTGCCGATACTCGGCTTGAACTCTGCGATGGTTATCAGGTACAAATCCGGTGAGACGTCTTTCTCCTGGCTGTACTCAAATATGATGAACCTATACCTCCTCACCAGCTCTCTGTAGCTCTCATCCCGCAGTGTATTCATGAAGAGATAGTCGCCAGATATAGCATTAAAAGCACCAGACGGAGACGGAGAGTCACCGCACACTAGTACAATCCTCTGGATCAACGATTGGAACTGGCGGCAAACCGCTGAGAGCCGCAGATAGTCGTACAAGTCGTCAACTTCTGTCAGAATCTGGAGAAGAACCTCATTCGGGAGGTCCAGAAGCGACAGAGAACTCATGTTTTCCCGCTCCTCTTTCCCATAACTGGTGATCATAGCCACGAGAGACGGCGCAAATGGCCAAATGTATGTATGGGGTGCTCATCGAACGAGTTCGCGAATATGATCTTTTCCCATTATCGCCACACGATTCCTGGACCTTCCACAAGCCATCACATCACCAGAAACACAACTTTCCTACTTATAACGGCGCATAATGTCCTCCGTGACTGTTCAATTCGGTCTAAAAACCATCAAACTGAAGACTACGCCAGGAATGGCCACGGCGGATGTGCTAGAAAAAGCAGCCGCCCACTTCAAAGTAGCCGCTGACAGCTACGGCTTGTTGTAAGTTTTGCCCTCTCTTTTCCCCAGGTCCAAATACTAACATTTAACAGTCACAATAAGAGCGAGCTATCACTTGCCTATCCAATGAGACTCCAGAACTTGCCAGCAGGCGCCAAGCTGACGCTCTCACGATCTAAGAAGGCCCAAAACAACGAGGTCACCCTCAAGATACAGTTCATCAACGGTCAATTCACCAAGTCTTCGGTTATAAAGAAGATCCTGACATCAATGACACTCAGGGAGCTTGTTACAGATCTTGAGAAGGAAGTGGGGAAGATCTTGAACCAGGGAACTGTTGTCAAGTTTGCGACATTCACCAAGACTGTAGGACAAGAGGCGTTGGATGAGACTCTCGCAAGTGTTGGTGTTGGAGATAATGGTGTTTTGAGGATAAGTTTTACGGATACAGAGGCTGATGCTTTGAAAAACCAGGTGGAGAGGGCTGCTGCTACCAAGACTGATGCTTTGAAGGGCCTGGTGGAGAGGGCTGTTCCTATCAAGACTGTATCGAAAGCTATGACTGAGCAAGAGGATATAAATGTTGAGCCTACACGAACTGAACCTCTACCGGAACCAACGACATCTGAGGTTCCGGAACCACAGCCTCTCCCAATTCCTGAGCCACCAACGGAGACAACTGAAGCAATGGATGTTGATCCACCAACTACAGTTTCAGAGCCTGAACCGGAACCGGAAAAACAACATGTGTACATATACACCCCAACGGCCGAGCCACTAACACATATCACCCCAGACGAATCCGAGTATGATCTTTCAGTATCTCAAGCCCGTCAGTATCAGGAGATGCTTTCACGTCGTGCAAACGAATCAGCAAAGCTACGTCAGAAAAGATTGGAACAACAAAAGAAGAAATTGACGAATATCGAGGTACGTATAAGGTTCCCGGATGACTCGAACCTACAAGTCAATTTTAAGCCAACAGATACTGGCTCAATGATGTATGAATTTGTTAAAGGAACATTATTGAGACAAGATGAGTTATTTGAGTTGACTATTCCATATCCCCTCCAAGTTATTAAGAATGATTCAACAATGCTGAAAGAGGTTCTCGGCTCAAGAAATTTGTTGTTATTCAAATGCTCTAGAAAGACTGGTGGTTTCTTGAAAGAGGAGTTTTTGGCAAAGGCTAAAGACATCTCAGAAGCAGAAGAGGTCAAGTTGGAGAAAGAGGGGTATGGAGGCGAGGAGGAGAAAGCTCCTGAGTCCAAAATCACAGGTGGCGTACTACCAAAGAACACTGATCATACCAAGAAAACTGGAACAAGTGACGGCAAGAAAATTCCAAAATGGTTGAAGATTGGTAAGAAGTGAGCTCTATAACGTACATAAAATCATTACAATGCATCGAGACATCTTCTCACATGAACTTTCTCAACGTTGCACATGCGTTAATTGATGTAAAATCTATGCTAATGATTACACTAATCCACTAAGTGTAAGCTTCTCCAAAAAGGGACTGAGGTCCTCCTTTCTAATCTCAATGATGGAACTCTCGAAAGAGTCGATTCTGACTTTTGCTCCAGTTGAAATGGCAACTTGCTGGAATGCAACACTGAATGTGTTCAGCATAGTTGTTGACTCGTCAAGACCTTCAATGGCTCTTCTCCCTCTCGGATAACGTGGTGCGAGACCAATCACCAAATATGTATCGGTTGCCTCATCGAAAGACGCCATAACCAATGGTAAGAGCGTCTTGTCAAATTCGGCGCAACTTTCCAAGATCCAGTTTCCTAGCCTTGTCAGGATCAGTGGGTTCTTGAACATCTCATAGTCTGGTCCTTCTTTCAACACAACCAATCTGTAGATCTTCAAATTCCTCAACTGGCGTTTCTCCAGGACGGCCATTCCTGTGTTGAAGACGACTTTTTGGAACTCCTTGGCGTATTCTAGACCTTTGTTGATCTTCTCGATGTTGTTGTCCAAAGCGTCCCAGCTCTGCCAGAAGTTGTTGATCCACACTTTCTCCTTCTTGGAAATCAACTCCCCGATATCCTCCTCGTCCTCCTTCTCATCGTCGTTATTGGCAGTCTTTGGAGTGTTATCGTGTTCCAGCAACGCACTGATAGCCTCAACACACTCACTCGCAGACAGCGATCCACGGAATCCATAGGTTCTCAGGAATCCTTCTCTGACAAGCTCGTCCAGATCGTAGTAGCCGAGAACCTTCTCGAACGTGGCATTCAGGTTCTTTTTGATCTCGCTGTTCATGTACAGCCAGTTCTGTTTGGAGTCCTGCAACGAGATGCCCATACGTGCAAACATCTTGTGGAGAGCCTTACGTCCGTCCTCCCTCCACATGTTCAGCTTGGCGTTGACGTAGTTCGAGTAGTAGAACGCATCGTACAGCGTCCAATGCCGTAGAAGGAACAGGTAGTAGTCTGTGTCGATGGAAAGACTGGACGAATCTGCGTTCTTCGCTGAGCTGTTAGTTGGGCTCAATCTGAGCACCTCGTCCTTGAGGGCCTCGAACGTCGTGCGATACACCTCAGGGTACTGCGAATCAAGTGATATGGTGCCAATGATCGCACACCAGAGTGCTTCCATGTTAGTCTCACCAATCTCGGAGAGAAGAGTGTAGACTTGCAGTGACACCGACACGGAGATCGTGGTGCCTGTGGCGTAGTAATGCTCGACCACTTTCTCGTTCGTTCTGATCTGCCGTTTGCGGGACTTAGTCTCCTGTCTGTGCTTTCTCTTGCGGATCTGCGAGCTTGTGAGTTCCTGGTCGTCGTCGTCGTCGTCTGTGAGCCCTTCGATGCTATCTTGATCGTCTCCATCGTCTTCATCATCATCGTCCCTGTCAGTACCGTCTTCGTCGTCCGTATCACTATCATCCTGGCCTTTTTCGCTTTCCAGGCTCAGTAACGTCGTGAAGGCTTCTCTCTCTGCGCTCAGCTCCTTGTCGATGAAGCCGTCGTCCAGGCACGTGACGATATGGGACCCGAAGATGTTGTCGAGATTCCAGGGCTTGTGGCCATCGATGACGTAGATGGACCTGCTGGAGATGAAGGTACCGTCCACATTGCGGTTCTCCTGGTCCAGAAACTCCTCGGGGTCGATCTCGAAGAAGGACTCCAGGTCAACCATAGCACCGCAGCCGAGGAGGATGATGTTGGAGATGTCAGCGTCAAGCTTCTGGTAGTGGCTTTTCAGGTCCGTGTAGCCGACAATGGGCACGACCTGGAACTGTATGAGCTCCTTCTTGAAGACAGTGGTGAGGATTTTAGAAGCACACAGAGCATCAACGTTGAGACAGGCCACGAAGACGATGAGTTTGCACGTCGAGTGCGACAGCGACGTCTTCTTGATCCGGTCAAACGCCTTGTGGAAGTTGCCTTGTGTGATGTACATGGCCCGGGCGTCTCTCTCCTCCTGATCTCTTTCACACGGTGTCAATCAACGGAATTCCTCGTCGCAGAGCCTCGATGGGTTTGTTTGGCCCAGAAACACGACGCGTAGTTTACGCGTCGCGGCGGGAACAACAAAAAAGAACGCATTCGCGGAGTTTCGCGGAATTTCGCGGAATTTCGCCTGGCCGCGAAAATTGCCTATTCGGGACACAGTAGCACAATTCATGCACGTTATGTTAGGGGATCTTGCTTTGGGTTGCTCTTTTTGCTGCTGTTGTTTGTTTTGCCGGGGTACACCGAGAGCTTCTCGAGGCAAAAGTCGATCCCGTGTCGTAGAATTGAGACAAACTGTTTGTGGATGGCACAATGAGGTTCTACGAGCACCCTAAAACGTCTAGCTTACGGTGATGGCTCCCCGTCGTATCCGTACACACCCCTTTTGTTCCGTTTTCTCCCCCAAAAGGGTTGCTCCGATTTAGCCCAATCGGGCCGAATGGCGTGCATGAAAGCTGTCCCAATTGGGGCTGAGTTGCCTGTAATGGAACATTCGATAAACTTTCGATGGGCGAAGTACACGGCACTGCATAAGTTGACGGTTGTGGTGGAATTGCCGGATAGCAAGGGGAAGAAGCCACTTCTCAGGAAGTATAAATTGGGTTGTTTTCCCCCTCTTTTCCCCTACTTAGCCCTTGTAAAGTTTTTTGAGTCGATTTTCAACACGCAACAATGAAGCTCTCGTCTATTGTTACCCTCGCTGCCTCGCTTGCAGCTGCCAATGCATTGCCCCTTGGTATCGCCAAATACTTCTACAGAGACTACCCGGATACAGAGTTTGTGTCTCGTCTTACGGTGAACTCTACAAACTCGACGAACTCCACAAACGGCTCTGCTACGGCCGTTGAGACGACAATTAAGATATTCTCCTTCTCCGATGAGCTGACAGACTTATACTACGGAGATAACACTACAAACTCCACCGCAGCCACGACCCTTACGCTCTCCAAGTCTGACATTCTCTCCATTATCGGCTCCTCCGAGTCCAACTTCACCACAGAGTTCTCCCTTGAATCGTTCCTGAACGCTTCAAATGTGACCAATTCTACCCTCGAATACGAGCAGCTGGGCTCCTCTTTCAACGAGACGGTGCTTCTGGACTTGTACCAAGCCATTGCCGATGATGAGCCTGATTATGACGGAATTATTGTTCTTCTGGACACTTCTGATATCGAGACTGCCTCGTTCTTTGTTCAGATCATTGAGGAAGATATCGAGATCCCAATTGTCTTCACGACTGCTATCGATTCCTCCAACTTGCTCTCTGGTGGGTTGACCAATCTGATTGGTGCAATTACCTTGGTTGACACTGGCTATAACGCCTCTTCAACAGGTGTTGTTGTGCTCGACAAGTCCTATATCTCCTCCAGTTTGTATGCCATTGAGGAAACTGCACCAACTGGCGAGAACTACATCTACTCAAGCACCGGTCTTGGATTCGTGCACGACGATGCTGTTAAGTGGTATTTGACCAACCCAGAGCTTCCTGTTGTTGGTGGCAACTTCTCGCTGGAGAGTAACACATCTTTGCCCGAGGTTGTTATCTTGGAATACTACTCTGGCTTTGATGCCTCGTTGTTCCAGACCTTGAGCAGTTCTGGTGTTGAAGGTCTCGTCTTGAGCTCCTCATCTGTTGATGATTACTCTGACAAAGTTCTCAGTGCTGTCTCTGACATCTCTGACGACCTCCCAATTGTGTTTGCCAGTGACTCTGGTGTTGTTCTCACTGAGGACCTCCCAGTTAACACCACAATCGCTGCTGGATTCTTGTCCGCCGTCAAGGCAAAGGTTCTCTTACAGGTTGCTCTTGGTTCCGGCTACTCCATTGATGAGGCCAAGGAAGCCTTTACAAGTGTCTACGGTGGTTGAACACTTTGCTACTCTTTGATACCCCCTCTAAAATATATGTGCAATACAACGACTAAAATGCTAAGAGACAATTTAGAACCAATTCAACACTAAAATTGATGTGAGTAGAGCTACAGCAAATACAGAATATACTCGGTAAAACTTGAACGTATTGTACTCGTATGTAATATTGAACAGGATCAGAACCAGCCTGACATTTTGACCACACTAATCTTACAACTGACCGAACCACTTCTTACCACAGTAGAAGTTGTAAGAGTACGAGTCAGCATCGCCAACAACGGAGAAAGTGGCTGTAACACCCTTTGGCAATCTGATAACGTCGCCGGCCTTTGGGTGGATCTCGTTACCCTCGCTGTCAGAGATGATAAAGTCACCTTGCACCTCGAGACAGATCTTCACCTCATCGTATGGGTAAGTGTACACCAATGGCTCACCTGGTACAACCTTGAAGAAGCCAGCTGTGATCTGGTCCTCTTTGACGTCACCAACAGAGACAATATCACCGAGGAAAGAGTTGTCAGAGATTTTTGGTGGGAGGACCTCGTAGCCCTTGGCTCTTGGAATGAGTTCGATAGCGACCATTGTAACAGAATTGATTGAACGTGTGCTTCTGGGTGCTCAATTGACGGTAAGCAAAACTGATCAAAGCGGAATCCTAGCTTTATATACCTCATCTCCTTCAATAAGTGAAACAAGGGCAGATCGTGAAGAGAGGAGAGACCATATTTCCCAATCGGGAAAAAAAGTCCCGCCCGATAACGAACGGTCCCCCCGCAACAATGGAGAACGGATTTTGGGGCAGCCATCGCTCTGCTGAGCCAATTGGCTGATTGAGTATGCAGCTGGGTCCAACAAGGCTGTTGGACTATTATATCTATGTAGCACAAGGGTTTCTGTCGGGGTGGAGATGTCGGGGTGGAGATGACCAGATGGTAGGTCTTATCTATTACTACCCTGCCTATGAGATGGATGGACTCCAGTCATCGTTCAGATCACGTTGAGCTACAGTGCTTGGAGAGAGATTACTGATATGAGTGTCATACTTACATTTGGTTTCAATATTAAATTTGGTGTGATAATCTTGAGCTACAATCCTAGAAAAGATCATTACTGATAAGAGTGTAACATTTTATTTTTGATTTAGCTACTGCGGGCAATGCTTGAAAACAGATAGATATGAGTGCAGCATATTAACTCTGGTCAGATACAACGCCTGAAGAGAGAGCTTAATTATACATTTCATCTTTGGTCAGATAAAGCTGAGCTACAATGCTTGCAGAAATCAATGTGTAACGTTTTATTTTTGATTGAGCTATGTTCCCGATCAACAGGCAGCTTAGGCAGAGTCAGCTGGTCTCAAACCAGTGAAGAAGTTCTTAGCATAGGAACCCTTTGGACCAGTAACCTCGAAGGTGATGGTGCAGCCCTTCTTGAAGTACAAAACGTCCTTTGGCTTAACCTCAACCTTGAATCCAGTCTCGTCGGAGACCCAGAAGTGAGCTGGCTCATCAGTTGGAGACACAACCTCAACACAGATCTTCATCTCGTCGTAGTCGTAAGCGTACACCAATGGAGAGCCCTCGTTGGAGAACTCCTGGTAGAAACCACAACTGATCTGCTTGTCCTCTGGGGCATCAGAGGTGAAAACATCACCGAGGAAAGATGTGGTTCTGTTTGGGAGAGATGGCTGCTCCTTAGCGAAAGCATCGGCGACTGGGGCGTGGAACATTGGCATTGTGAAAGTGTTTGTAGTTGGGAAAGATCTGGTGATGGTGTGAGGCAATTGGAGAAACCTGAAATAATTGAGGGATCCTCATCTCTATTTAAACACTTTTTGGACGATAAATCCCTCGTATTAGACGTCGGCGAGCGTATCTAAGCTGGTGGGGTCTATCTCCAGCGGGATTGCCTAATCGGGCAAAAACATCCCCAACCGCCAATTTCCTCTCCCGGCCCGCTTTCTCTTCCGTGGATGGATTGAGTATCGTATTTCCAGGCATTGGCTCCAATCAATATGGCAGTGGAACTGGTGCCTAGACTTGCCTAATTGGGTGATCAAGCAGATCCTAAGTCCGTCACCGAGACTCACTATGAAGCCATGGGATAAACGCCTAAGAAATGTATACGCATTAGTAAACACTGGAATTACCTCTCTACAATCAAAGACTAAGACAAGATCCGATTGGATCAGCTTTGAACATTTCAAAAGTATAGATCCCCCTCAATTTGTTTTCTCTAATTATACTTTGGCTGGTTAAGCACCAGGTTCTCGAACATCTCTGGATCTCTGTAGCGGAGCCAAAGCTTGAATGGGCGAGGCTCAAATGCCACCGAGTCTGGTTCAGAGTTCATCTCGAACGGATCCAAGATCATTTGATATCTCTTGTCAAGTGGAGGCCCAATGTGGTAGAGTAGAATGAAGCGAGACAATGAAATGTACATCTCCTTGAACGCCAAGTGAGAGCCCCCACACATACGTGTACCCACGCCAAAAGTGAAGTGGTCCGGCCTCGTCAGTGTTCCATCAATCCTGCCATTTCCATCCAAGAACCTCTCTGGACAGAATGAGTATGGATTCTCGTAGTGGTGGGAGTCGTGATTAGCAGCAAAAGCATTCATGAAGAGAACTGTCCCGGATGGGATGACTGCGTTGTGGTAGACGATATCCTTCGTCGTAGCCCTTGGTAGACTTGTGGGAAGAACTGAGAAGAAGCGGAGCCCCTCTTTTGTGAGAGCCTGTATATAATGACACTCATAATCAAGACCACATTGGCTATAAGCGTTGCCTACGGAGCCGTAAGTCTTCACCAACTCGCTGTAAGCTTTGCTCTGGAGGTCCTTACCATACTGTCCCGGTTGTGCAAGATGACCAAGGATGTGGTTTATAACGAGAGGGGTGTTGTCCAATCCAGCACTAACCATGGTCAAACAGACAGATTTGAGCTGTTCTGGAGAGACATACTTCGGATACTCAGGGCACCCACGGAGAACTCTGCTGACGATGGCATCCTTGAAGTCTTTATCCTTCTCCATTTTGTCCAATAACCCGTCGTAGAACTTGGCCATGTATATGTCACGTCGATTTCTGTAGTCATTGGCATTGTCTGTCTTCTTACTGACACCAAGGTATCTCAAGATAGGCAAATAGTCCTGGGTGTTGGAGCTGTGACCTCTCAACCTCACAATTCTGTTCTCAACGTGTGTAATCTCGTCAAAGAGCTTACACTTGTCTGTGTGCTCGATCTTGACCAAATATCCGTAGGTGATATACAAACTGACTCTTAGAGCAAACCCTTGAAGCAACTTGAAGACGTCAAGATCACTCTCGCCAAGCAATGTCTGGTTATTGAGAACTTCATCATTGATTCTGCGGAACATCTGTGTGCTCTCCGTAGAGATGAAGTCGCTGAACGTATCAACATTTTTCTTGTTCAACGAAGTGGCAATGATCTTCTTCATCACCTTGTAATCATCACCCCATGGAGTTGTACCGACAGTAAATCCCTGTGTCTTTGAGACGACACTGTGGAAAGTGAATAGAACAGGTCTCGAGTTACTGGCGTTGGAGTTCTTGATCCACAACTCTTTGACAGAGTCGTAAGAGTTAGCAACAACAACGATACGAGACCCTAAACGTATCTGGAAAACATCACCATACTTTCTGGACCAGTAAATGTATTTTCTGGCTGGATTGTTGCTAACCTGGTGAAGGTTGCCAATAAACGGAAGACTGGGGACAGATGGTAGGCCCTTGATTCTGCGAGGACCAAGAATTCCCACCCAGTCCAAATACACCCAGACAAGAAGTGAAAGGAAAGCAAATGGTATGAAATTGGCTGGTTGAGTTGTAAGTGAGTTGCTTCAGAGAAGAAGTGGGAAAGATACTCACTGAAAGCCGACTGTTCAGTCATGTGTTCTGTGTTTCAGTTTTTGAAAATGTTTATGGAGGGTGGAGCTCAAAGTGGGAGCGTTTGTAGTTTGTATGAAGAAGTAGCAAAAGTTTCTATTGAATAGCAGTAAGATCTTTATTTGTAGAGCATTGTAGTAGAAATAGTCAAGCGGGGAGTTTTTTGATGAAGTTGTAAGTGTCAAACAGGGGATCGGACACAAAATCAGCGTTGTTTGACCACCGCTAAAAGCAAAACTATCCAGAAATGAAGACTGGATATTATTGTGATATGATTCGTGTATCTTAATTCTGCTGTTATAAGTGTAATAAATAATGAATAAATAATAAATAAATAATAAATAAGGATAAATAGCTGGAAACTCTGTCAATGCGCCAACACCTCACTTCTTTGGCTCTTCAGGCTCCGGTTCCGGTTCCGGAGTAGGGAACTTGAAGGTCTCCGGGGTGACATCGTTACCGTCACCAACCTGTTCCCAGACGCTGGATCCCACAGAGAAGTTTCTGAAAGCTTGAGTGAGCTCCAACGGCTTGTAAACCACCCTTTTTTTCTCCTCGTCCCAGTAAACCTCATCGTAGCCGGTGGTAGGGAAGTCCTTTCTCAACGGGTGGCCCGTGAAGCCGTAATCCGTGAGGATTCTTCTCAGATCTGGGTGGCCCTCGAAGAAGATACCGTACATGTCGTAAGTCTCCCTCTCGTACCAGTTCGCACCTTCGTACAGGGAGGTGATGGAGGGAACCGGGGAAACTTCAGAGGCGTAGGTTTTCACGCGGATTCTCGAATTGTAGCGTACAGACATCAAATGGTAAACAACATCAAATCTGTTGGTTCTGGATGGGTAATCCGCACCGGTGATGTCAACAATGGACTTGAACTGAGTCGTTGTGTGGTCCTTCAAAAACGACATCACCGGAATGACCGCGGCCGGAGCCACGTAAATTGTCAGGTCGTCTTTCCAAACAGAGAATTTCTGGATGAACTTTGGCAACGAGGTGATAAGGTACTGGCCGAACTTGTGGAGCTCCTCGGACACCTCCTTGTACTTGTCTGCGGGGTTGACGATAGGAGCGAATTGCGTGTCGGAAGCTGCCGGATGTTAGCATATTGAAAAATGGTGTATTTTTATCACTCTACGAGGGGGTACCATTACTCACGCTTTCTTGGAAGAGATCTGAGGTCCAAAAGCGGTTCAGCATCGTGTCTTTGGCGAGACTGAGAGAAGCCACGAACCACGTGACCGACGGAAAGAAACCCAGCCGCCAAGGCCGGCTTAGCAGAAAATGTACGCAGTGTGGCTCTGGAGGAGAGGCGAATCATCTTTTCGGGGGTTCCGAGAGAGTTCAATGCGCTAAATGGCGTCGTTTACTGAGGCCAGGTATTGGGCAAATGAAGAGGCCCGCTTTTGCAATCAGACGTTCTCCACACGAGGCCGCGATCCGATATCCGAGGTCGTTGTCGCGCTTATTACTAGTTTAGGTATATTACGAGGGTAAATACGGTAAGGGCACACAATATATACATCGTTTACGTTTTAGGGAGTGGAAAGCCGGACCAACTGGCACCTTTGTGTGCGTTTCTTATGCATCCCCAATCTATATGAGCCTCTTTGAAGCCCAATCTATCAAGCCTCTTCACATCCAAATTCGCCTTGAGCTGAGCCTAGCCGTGAAGACTAAGCCTTGTAGAAGATCTGTTCTCTACCATTAGCTACAAAACTTGGTGAATGTTATACCATTTAATAAAAAAGTAAACGATAAAACCTATGTAACAAAGCCCTGGATCATCGTACAAGCAAACAAACACAAACAAAAAGAGAAAGAGACTCTTCGTACCCAAAAAAAAAAAATAAATAAAGAACGAGATGGAGAGTCCACACACAAAAGGATGTGCATATGAGGGGTATCAATTGAATCAGACATGGAAGTGCCCTTCATCATGAGACGACAAGTAGAAAGCAAAAGAATTCGTGTGAAGAAAGCCTTAATTTAAAAGGAAAAGAGGAGGAGAGTGACATAAGATAGCAACAAAAAAAAGTCATTCAAGCAAGTTTTCGGGTCATGAAAAAACGTGTTCATACATCCCAGAATTCCATTCCACTCAGAGCGATGCGCTTAGTAGAAGACGAAGTTGGCGGAACCATCGGTAACGGAGACGGTACAACCATCAGAACCGGAACCAGAGTAAGAACCATCGATGTAGTAACAGTCACCGACAACAGTGGAGCCATCGGTAGCCTCGATCTTAAGGTTGTAGTTTGGAGTTTCCTTGTTGTTTGGGTTTGGAATAATAGACAAGTAAGTGACACCGTTAGTGTAACCGGCACCCAAGACAACTGGAGCCCAGTTACCGACACCGGAACCGTCAGTACCCCAGATACAACCATCCTCAACGGAGACACCAGCATTGTTGACGTAGTACTGAGCAGAGGTCAAACCACCCTCCCAAGTGAAGTAGTTGTCAGAGTCAACGACGGACATAGGCTTCTTGGAGCCAGCCTCAACGAGGGTTGGGACGTTCATGTTCTCAGAACCTGGGTAATCGGTACGGCAGAGAGCAATGGACTGGTCAACGTTGTTAACAGCGTAAGAAGCGTCAACACCCCATTCACACAAGTAGTCAGAGTTGGTGTTGGATCTGTAGAGGTAACCGTCCTTACAGTACAAACCACCAACGGAGATACCAGAAGATGGCTGTTCAGATGGGTA
>JAKTVV010000058.1:0-73630 GCA_030581715.1 Petasospora mississippiensis | reverse complement strand
AATTCGGACAGATAGAAGTCCCGCCCTGTGCGGATTCGAACATGTAAACCGCATTCAAAAAGGACTTCAAAAAGTCTTGCAAAGTGCAATTTAGTGTGCACACGCGGAAACCGCTTCCGTTGTGGAAAATTTTCGCGGATGCTTAGTCAGAACCCGCGAAAGCTGAGTCAGAAACGGCGGAAGCTGAGTCAGCAAATGGCATATATATGTGTCAATTAAGAGGTATTCCAGTGTAGCTAGCGACTTCTAAGTGTGATTTTTGAGATCAGGCAACATTCATTTATTACCTACCGGTGTAAAACCCACCGAAACACCAACAGCGCCCTCAAAAAATTTTTTCCTTATATATTGAAAGATCTATAGCACAAGAACTATTGAAGATCTGCATACTGATAGAGGCGGAGTTCCGTTCGCGATGCTTAAGGCCGGCGCTTTCCACCCACACAAATCAAAAAGCAAATCAGCCCATAGATAAACACCAGGAATACCTCTGTGTTTGTAAAGGTACTTTACATCTTACAAAGTCCGCTTCATTTGGTCCGTGCACCGCGGACTTGCGGAACCAAGAGACCTAATCTGGGGACATAAATGCCCCGACCGCGACGTGAGCCTTGTGCAATCATTAGCGCTCCTCATCGAGTGAAAAAGGGCACAACAACCGTACAATAATGGCCAGACGTTACCCGCCAGCAAACATTTTACCACAACTCTTCCGCCAAATTGTGCTTTTCGCGGCTTAACTGCTAACCAAGCACACCAAACTGTTAAGTTTTCCCCATTCCACACACTCATTCGTCGCTGGGCCGCCAACGTCAGGAAAAAACCGCTGACCAATCATATCCTCTGGCTATCCTCCTAAACACACCGCAAACCAGCGCTCCCAGAACCGCACCTTAACTCTTGAAAATGTTCTCGTTCCAGCCTGAACAGCCAATTCCCCTGTCTGAGGATTTCCACTACACCTCAAGTACGCCGGAGTCGTCCGTGCAGCTCTCGAGCGACACGCCAAACACGTATGGTGGAGATATGGGGACACCCGCACAGTTTCCAGGGAGTGTAGAGCATTTCAGGGCCCAATCACCCTTCGATCCCAGTGTGCTGGATCACCAGAGCTTCAACTTGGGCCAGGGATTCTCCTCAACACTGCAGAACGCCATCACAACAAAGCCCAATAGCAACAGAGCCCGAGTGTCCAAGGCTCAGAGGAAGACCTCCAGAACGAAACCGTGCTCAGGCTGCAGAAGGAGAAAAACAAAATGCACTCTTCCTCCAAACTCCAAAGTGTGCCTCGAGTGTTCGAAGAGAGGCATGGAGTGCATCTTTGAGACTGGTGCCGACGATCTTGCGAAGCCTTTCAGGCCTCGAATCTGTGACAACTGTAACCACAGGAAGACAGCTTGTGTCATTCCGAATGGCTCAACAGCATGCTCTGAGTGCACATCCAGGTATCTCCCTTGCAAGTTCAGTGACCCAGACTGCTCGAATATCAAAATCAGAACCACCATCCCGATAAGGGACTATGATCAGTACCAAGGCCCTACGATCATGAAGAAGACACTCTCGCTACAAGGCCCCAAGTCGTCCAAGTTCCTGGGTCCTTCTTCGAGCTTCGAGAAGAACCTGCTTGTCTTCAACGAGGGAACTTCGACAGCAGCTGTCGGGAACTCACCTTCAGATGTGCTCACGAGGGAGCAGCTTCAACTGGACACAGCCTCTAAGATCCGGAAGATCAACGATGATGTCATATTCAAGATCGTCAATGATAACGAGGAGTTCATCAACCTCGCATACACACAGGTTGACGAGATTGAGAAAATGGTTTATCCTCATGGGTTGACACTGTTGAACCTCTACTTTAGACAGGTCCATCCACTCTTACCAGTCGTTTCTCAAGGTGTTTTCTTTGAGAAGTATTCCCGTACCCACCGTGAGTTTGACCCATTGTTACTGTGTATGGTGTACTTGCATGCTATCAAGTTCTGGCACACGGATCCAAAACTTGTTCAATTACAGAAACCTAGTGTGGAGAGATTGGAGAGACTAGTGCTAGTGTTGTATTCAGAGAACCTTATCAATCTCCCACCGAAGTTCTCAACATGTCAAGGACTGATCTTGTTGTTGCATTATTCCTTCACGGAAGCGGAGAATGATCTGTTCAAGCCAAACGATTACTGGAAGAAGATGAGCCAATTGATCACCATCTGTGAAGAGCTGGGTCTCAATTATAACAGTGACGATTGGAGTACTATCCCAAATTGGGAGAGAAAAGTGAGAAAAGTCTTGACATGGACAGTGATATTGATGGATAAGATGTATGCGTTGATGGAGTTCAGACCTTCGAGGGTTGATCCCGACAACTGGCTTCTCAATGAGCTGAAATCCGATGACTTCAGAATGGAGGAGAGTGAAGAAGTGTTTATTGAGAGACTTGACGGAGAAAAATATGTCTTGAACCATGGAAGGGACAAGGTGACCGATCCCCTGGAGACTGAAATGACATTGTTTGGCAACCTAATCTTTGTTAAGATGGTGCACTTGTCCTATTACGTGAACGATGCTCTCAGTGAACTGTACAACCTGAAGTCATTGAAGTTTGATGACTTTGATACGCTGCTATCCAAGTCTGACTCGCTTCTTGCTAACCTGAGCAAGTGGTATGCCAGTCTTCCTACCCAGATCAAGGATATCAGAATCATTACGGGCACCGTCTCTACTGTCTCTCTGAACCTGTCATACTACCTCCTGCGGTTCCTCATCTTCAGAAGGGTCCTGAACTCTTTCATCGATACGGATGCCATCACAGACGAGCAGTACACCAGCTTCAAGCTCATCTTCAAACACATCAACCTCACAATGCAGCAGTTCAACTCCACGTTCATGAGCCACCTCACCACAGACCACTTCCATGTGTGTTTCTTCTACTCGAACACGTCCAATGCCTTCATCAACGTCGCCATTGTGAACCAGCTGCTCCTGAAGATCTCGAAGGAAGAGCTCTATCTTGACGACGAGTACACTTACGAGCACGCCCGCTCACAATACGAGAGATACATGGCGATGCTACGTGCGTTCGCCCCTCACTCACGTGACGTGGTTCTTGCGCTGGAGAACATTGAGCAATTCGTCTCATACGCTTAGGCTATAATTGAATCATAATGCCGTAACGATTTAATGAGTTGTAGTATATGTTCGCTATTGCTCGGAAGGAAACACCCGGACACCACGCCGCGGGAGCCCAGAGCCGTAGTGTTTTGATTTCGTAAGCTGTTCAACGCCACCCATTGAGCACCATCAACATTGAGAAGACCACACAAAAACCATGAGTAGTCTCACTGTGAACATCAAGAACTCCGGAAAGACGTACCCGGTGGAGCTCTCGGGCTTCGACACGGGTCTTGTGTTCAAACAGAAGATCCAGGAGGCAACCAGAATTCCTATTGAGAGACAGAAGGTTCTGCTCAAGTCAGGCCAATTGAAAGACGACGTTCTCGTTGAATCACTGGGGCTTAAACCGAACCAGTTGATCATGGTGATTGGCTCCCCAGAGCTCAATTTGCCACAGGCTCCGAAGGAGAAACAGATCTTCCTGGAGGATTTGAACGCGTCTGCGTTGAAACAGTTCTCCCCAGACCCGATTGGATTGGAGAATCTGGGAAACACGTGCTACCTGAACTCCACCGTGCAAGCCCTGAACAGTATCTCAACAGTGAGAGATGCTCTCGAGAAGAACGAGAAAGTTGGTGAAGTTGGTTCTGACGCGCATTTGGCGCTGCAGCTGAAGAGCGTCTTCAAAGAGCTCAAGGACAAGAAGAGTGATGCCGTTGTACCAAGATCGCTGGTGACCAGCTTAAGGTACAAGTTCCCGCAATTCGGCGAGCGTGATGAGCATGGTTTCCCAAAACAGCAGGACGCCGAAGAGGTTTTCACACAGTTGCTTGTCTCTTTGCAGTCCGTTCTCGGAGACGACTTTATCCAGAACTTCACTCTCCGTTTTAAGTCTGTGATCAAGAACCAGGAGGACGAGACTGATGTACAGGAGAAGGTCAATGAGGATTTGAAGTTGCAATGCCACATCACAGGACAGACGAACTTCATGAAGAACGGTATCATCGAGTCCTTGAACGAGACCATTGAGAAGCACAGTGACAACCTGAACAAAGACTGTGTCTACGAGATCAACAAGAAGATCACCAAGCTCCCAAATATCCTGACAGTCCAGTTTGTGAGATTCTTCTGGAAGAGATCGACGAACAAGAAGTCCAAGATCCTGAGAAAAGTGCAATTCCCGTTCCAGCTTGACGTTGCTGATCTGCTTGACGAGGAGTACCGTGACGCTAAGATCAAAGTCAGAGACGAGCTGAGATCGGTCGAGAAGCTCCAGGAGAACGAGCACCGGGAGTTCAAGAAGCAAAAGAAGAACATTTCGTCGAACGAAGAGGACGAGTTCGAAGAGAAGCAGCACAAGAAGTTCCTCGAGCAATTCCAGGCCAAGTTCCCAGCAGAACTTGAGAAAGGCGAGAACCCGTCTTCCCTCTACACACTGAATGCCATCATCACACACCAGGGATCCTCTGCAGACTCTGGCCATTATCAGGCTTTCGTCAAGGACAGATACAACGATGACAAGTGGTGGAGATTCAACGACGACAAGGTGTCTATCGTGGACAAGGACAGAATTGAGCAATTGGCCGGTGGTGGCGAGAGTGACAGTGCCCTGATCTTGCTCTACAAGGCTTTCGGCACCGATTGAATTGGCTGCGAGGCTTCTGGGTGTTTAGATCAAATGATAATGCCCTGTTCCAATAACAAAGAGAATATTGGAGAACATGATGACTGGCTTACGGCCAAGTAGTGAGCACCAAGAGATGTAGCAGCGGTGATCATTTCCTTCTCATTGTAGGCCAAGATAGTTCAATGTGCACAAAAACCTCCGTATGCCTTGATTATATTGTACTCCCATCATTATAGGATGTACTTTGCTTTCCTTGTAAGCGTCTCTGATTTCCGAAACCTCTTATCACCTTCCCTCTTCAACCCAGTGCAGTTTCGGTATTTTTCAATTATCAAGACTACATAATGATACGTTAAGGATGTTAATGAACAAGGTTATATAGCGTTTGAAAGGGGCATGAATATGTTTTTGATCGTGTTCGTCTAGTTGATTTGGCTCACCAACTTCTCAAAGTTCTTCACCTCGTCCCAGCAGTTCAACGGTCTCTGCTTGTTCTTGATCAAGCACTCCACAATCTCGCTCTTGGACTTCGTAACCTCCTCAGAGATCTTCACGAACTTGGACTCTCTCTTCTCCAAGTCCTGCTGGAGCTTAGTCAGCTTCTCGTCCAGCAACTTGCTGGAGATGTTCTTGTCCTTCTCAGTGTCCTTGGCGAGGAGCGACGCCTTGATGGTCTTGTCGAACTTCTCCTGGGCCTCCTTGGAAAGGCGATCAAGTTTTTTGCTCACTTCAGCCTCGAAGGCCTTCTCTGTGTACTGGGAACGCGTGTAATCAGTCTCAATCGAGCTCTCCAGCTGTCCAACAAGAGCTGGCGTCAGGTCGATGTTTGTCTTTGGTGTGAACACCTTGGTTTCCGTTGGCTTCGATGCTGTGGCGCCCATTGCTAAAAGGTTTTTTTTGTGTGTTTGTGTGGGGAAGAACCAGAAGGTAAATGGACACGAAATGACACGGGTAAAGAGACACGAGAATCAGCTAGCCGCTTTGTGTTTGTGTAGTTGTTCTGGAGGTTGACTGGCGGACGGGTTTTTTGGGCGAACTGCGATTCGCGGGAATCCGGATTTCATAAGCGCTGACTAAGCGTAGTCTTGTCCCGTCCCGTGCATATCTCTCTCTTTCATTCCTGTTTTTGTTCCTTAAAACCAACTTGAGCCTCAATATTTCTATTTTGGGCTCCCTAGAACCTACTTAAGGCCCAATATGGGGAACATTTCCATAAACTAAACATTATATTACATAAAATATATTCTTTTGGTCGCTTGAGCGACGAACATTAGTCTCTTAACCAAGCTGTGCGTGGTCTAAGACCAGCCCTAGACTCAGATATATAGTAGCATTTCAGAGCTTAGAACAGAGCTGGGATAGCGAGAGCCAAGGCACCCAAGGCTCCAGCAGCAGGGAAAGCCATAGCAGCAGCAACACCTGTGGAAGAAGAAGAGGAGGAGGAAGAGGAAGATGAAGAAGAGGAGGTAGCGGAAGCTGAAGTGGAAGTGGCAGTGTTCGAGCTGGAAGTGGTGGAAGAGATTCCAGCAGAGGATCTGGCAGAGTTGATCTGGTTCAACTCAGCAGAGTCGTAAGTAGCAACGCCATCGGTGTCGATGGAGGACTCCGCGTAGTAGTTATCGTTGGTAGCGTTGAAGCAGGAGTAAGCGTAATCAGTGGTGTCGAAAACGGACTCCTCAACAAACTTGATATCGGCACAGACGTAGAAAGTCTGGTTGTACTCGGACTCAACTGGCTGTCCATCTTCATCGGTAGCATCCTCATCGTCGTTCATATAGATGGCTTGAATGGTAGCAACGTCACCTGCGTTGATGTTATTAGGCTGATCTGTCATGTAGAAACAGGTATGACCAATATGTAGCTCAGAAGAGACGTTACCAGCGTACCACTCATCGAAGTCAGACTGGGAAGTTGGATTGGAGTTGTAAGAGATGGAAAGCTTGATCTTGTAGGAGACATACTTGGCGATGAAGGCCACGAAACCATCATCCAATGGGAAGTCAGATCTGTTACCAATTGCAGCGTAAGAGCCACATGGTGCTGTGTTATCGGCATCGGCAGACCAGCCTCTAGTCTCTGGGTATAAGAAGGTGACTGGGCCCATGGAGTTAGCGTATGAGGAACCGTGCTTGGTGTCAGCAACGGCAACAGCAGCTGGAGCAGCGACTGGAGAGGCAGCGACATAGCCAGCGAGGGCAAGGACACTAATTGGGGTAAAATACATCTTTTTAGTGGACTTGAAGGACAACAAACCCCCATAATGTCTCTATATGGGAATATTTTGGGTGCGGGTGTCACCTTATATACGTCCCGAGAAGAGCAGACCCTGAGGGGGACTAGCTGGACTACATGAACGGAGCTTTCGGGGTGCTGCCTAGTAAACAAAGGAAACACAAAGCAGAAATGACGGTTAAATTCACCGAAGAAGTGGCATATCCGCGGTTTTCGGAGATCTCTTGGGAGAGATGGTATATATCGGAGTGGGAAGCTAGCGCACCCTTAAGCTTTATCCTCACGCTTCCATCCCGCAAAGGTGGGACTTTATGTTACATATTTCGATCAGTGATACAAACACAATAAACATGTTAAATTGTTTGTATATGTAAGGTTCTACGAACATGTAAAGCTGAAGAATCAGGGGAGGGGGTGCACATTGATACCTCAGTGCTCTCATGTTGAACGCTGAACACACGGCTTTAGTTGGGGGTGAATTTTACTACTAGGCGCAAAGTTGTTTCCTTCGAGACTGCAGATACTTTATAGAAACCCAGGTGCTGCATGTTATGGTGATTATAGCCGTTTTTGTCTCCGTATAACGAATACGGGTGTTTGGGACTCATATATCGCTCGAGGGGACTAGTTTCTCCCCAGAAGGGGACGCGGGGGACGAGATCTGAGATCTGCGATGGGCTTCTCTGATTCCCCTGAAAAGGCCAAAAAAAAAAAGCAGACATCGAGGGATTCCAATCATGTAGACTTGATTTTCCAGTGAAAACTATTGGAATGTCCCTTCCAAACTTGCAGTCGTCTTCAGCTGCAAACGCTTGAGACAAGGTCCTAGTCTCACTAGGCGCGATGTATTTTAGTGCGTGCGCTTCGAGTCTCCGAAAAACTAAACTCTGCCCAGTACAAGAGTATTATGAGGACTTGTAGAATTTGATATACATAGTGTTTTGTTTAACCATATACAAAGTTTCCTCAATCCATTGACTATCAGCCATGAATAATTGAAGGTTAAAAAAATAAAGAAAGTGGACGAGTCCGGAGTCGAACCGAAGACCTCTCCCATGCTAAGGGAGCGCGCTACCAACTACGCCACACGCCCTTCTCTGTTTCCGGAAGTTTCGCAGTTTGACAGGTCTGAGGGAACTAGAAATTCAACCACGATCTTTAGTATTTTACGCCAGAGTCTGGCGACTAGGCCTGTAAATAGCTGAAGTTTTAACCAGAGCTGATAAATACCAAGCTAATGCTGAAGAACCAGAAGATAAGGACTCTTTTAGTAAAATAACCACACAATGAGCTACCGCACGACAGCGACGGTTATGAGCACTTGGCGAGATGGGCAAAAAAATTTCAGAAGTGCAGGAGAGAACTAAAGAAGTACAGCATCAAAATCAGGCTTTTACATCGTCAGAGCTCCTTCATAAGACAAAAATGGCCAAGAGAAAGAGTGGATCCTCGCAAACAGGAGCCTTCAAGAAATCCAAGTCTGGGGATAGCCCGTTGTCCAAGGAGAACATCACAAAGTCCACCAATGAGATCATCAACAGTATCGCGACTATCGATGTCAAGGCCCTCACTGGTGTGATTTCTCTCTATGATATACTTTTGCCAAAGCTGGAGACTGAAGAGGGACTCGATAAGTATGAGAACATTGGGAGATTGTTGAATGTTCAAGTTCTGAAAATTTTCGAAAAGTTGTTTGAGCTCAAGAAGCTCTCCCCATCCAAGGACGATGCCAGTCTCACGTACAAGAAGCTGAAACAGAGCTACGAGCTGTTCAAATTCAACGTCCTGTTTTTCCTCGAGAACATCTCCTTTGACTGTTCTCTGATTGTTGATAACTTGGATATCTACATGAAGTTGCTCAGACTCGAAAGCACACATTTTGCTCCAGTCTCTAAAGATGGCACCGTGGACCCATATTTCCCAACAAGATCGTACAAAGACCTCGTAATGTCTCTACTCAAGTCTCAGAACGGCGAAGTTCTTCCTGATGGAACAAGCTCCAGCATCATTATCCAAGAGTTCCTCTCGAGCTATTACCAGAAGTATTACGACATCCAGTTCTACTTCATGTCAGAGATCGACATGGAGGACCTCAAAGATCAAGACACAGAGGTTATCTTTTCCAAGTTCTTGACAATTGCCAAGGAGAAGCAGACAGTGTTGTCTGTCACTGAGGAGTCCAAGTCTTTTATCAGCAATCTGCCATCCATTGTTACCAACGAGAACCATTACAAGACTGAGGTTGAAAAGAAGTGGCTCTATTTCCTCAGCCAGGGCCTCACACCTGAACAATACAAAACGGTCCTCCTTGTGCTACACAAGCGAGTCATCCCAGTGTTCAAGAAGGCTACCAACCTGATGGACTTCCTGACAGACTCGTACGAAGTTGGTGGTGTCATTTCCATCTTGGCACTCAATGGTCTTTTCGAGTTGATCAAGAAGTACAACCTCGATTATCCAAAGTTCTACGAGAAGTTATACTCCCTATTTGATACTAAGCTTCTCCACACAAGATACAGATCAAGATTCCTCAGACTCACTGATCTTTTCCTCTCATCTACACATCTTCCAGCTTCACTTGTTGCCTCATTCATCAAGAAAATGGCACGCCTCTCACTATCTGCCCCACCATCCGCTGTGGTCTCAATTATCCCATTCATTTACAACCTTTTGAAAAGACATCCGACATGTATGATCCTTCTTCAGAATGCTGATGCTTCAGATGATTATAAAGACCCATATGATGACTCATCAATCGATCCTTACAACACACATGCGATTGAGTCCTCGTTATGGGAAATGGAGACAATGGCTTCACATTACCATCCAAACGTTGCAACATTGGCCAAAATCTACTCTCAACCTTTCAGAAAATTGAGTTACAACATGGAGGACTTCCTAGATTGGAGTTACGATTCATTGTTGGAGAGTGAGAACACCAGAAGATTGAAGACAGAGGTTGCTTTGGAGTTTGATTCGTTTGAGAGCGTTGTTGGTGATTATATCACTGGATGGGAGTGGTAATTACTTAATAACAGTTGATGTAATAGCAAAGTTGTTCATTGTAGCCATTACTTAGGGTCAATCACTATAAAAAGTTTCATAAAAAAGATAACATGAAGGATATTACTGACTCTTTTTATCCTTCTTATGCATCAAACTACCCATCATGTTAACGAACGAAGTGGAACGACCTGATTGTTGTAATGAAGGAGGAGCTTGTTGTGAAGAACCAGATCCACTATCCACGGATGAAGACAATGGTGTCAAACCTCCACTGAATGATAAGCCTGAAGTCAGCTTTGGTCTGGCTTTCGGAATGACGTTAATATTTGATTGGGAACTTGATTTGGAATGACCAAGGTGGGATAACAAACTTGATGAATGATTTCTTGAAATGGTTGGAGATGACCCTGATGAAGGTGTAGGCTTGCTTGGCTGATCTCCACCTGCTCTTAAAGTACTAAGATATGCTGTACTTTGAGCACGGGAATTACCGAGTGATGAAGGTTTCAGATGGATACTCTTTGGTCTTGCCATTTCCGTTTCTTCATAACCGGGGACGTACATTGGGGATAATCCTTCAGGTGTTGGTGATCTCATAGCAGTTTGATATGATGGAACCCTTGACATACTTTCAGAATCCCAGTCACTTGTTGATGGTGGACTTTGAGTTGGAAGGTTAACAAAGGAGTTTGCCCTAGAGATATGCATCAATCCTGGGGATTGAACACCTGGAGATGCCAACCCACCTGTATTACTTCCACCATGGGAGAAGTAATCACCTTCTTGAATCTCATTCGTTGGTGTTGGAATGTAGAAAGCTGGTCTATTATTCGAACGTCTTGGGCCTGCGTTGAAAGATAAACCATCCTCATCGTCTTCGTCATCTTCAGTCCGTGATGTAGTCGAAAATCCAGCACTGTTAGATGATAATGCCAATTGATCCAAGGACTGACCACTGTGTTCGGATAGTTTCTGTTGGAGATGTAATCTTCTCAGGTTTTCAGTTAGCTTACCAATGTTTCTTGAGTCGTTCAAACTTTCCCCAGTGGCAGACAGACTTGGAGTCCCGGAAGCAGGGGTTTGTGATCTTGAAGCATCTGGAGTATTGTCCACAGATATCTCGCTCCATAGTCTATCGTAGATGTGGCTTCCATAGTTTGGTGGAGCTTGACGTTCAATCTCAAGAAGATCAGCATTTGAGTGGGAAGTTGATAGTTCTGGGATAGCCTCCGGGTCTGGAGAGAAGATCACATCGTCGTCAGCAATAGGCTGAGAAGGCTCGTCGTCAGACTGGATCTCAGCAAAAGCTGCCAGTGAGTTATCGCCAGTGGAGTCACCCTTGTCATAGTTCTTGACACCAAGGGCCACAAACGGCGATATGAACAGAATGATAGGCAGCGAAGCTCTCAACTCCGAGACGTGGCCGTCCGGATTGATCAGCCCAACCACAAACTTCAGCTTGTGGCGGACTTTGATGTTGTTTAGGATATCAACGTCCTGGGTACACTTCGACAAGCTTGGAGGCACCGACACGAGGGTATTGATCTCCCAATTGTCCTCAGAAAGCATGATGTGCACGTCTGGCACAGCCTCCGTGGTGATGATGCGTTCTCCAGTGTGTGGCGGGCCGTAAGAGCCGGAGCACGAGTAGTACTCCACGAGCGAGATTTTGACCTTGCCCAACTTCAAGCCCTTGGCCAACGGCACGAAGAGCATGTTCACCGGCGAGGACGAGCCGATGGCCACGGCCCTGGACGGGATCGAGATGGTGTACTCCACCTTCTTGGGCCACGTGTTATCCACAGCCATTGTCTCTGAGAGCTCCAGCGCATCTGGCGTGAGTGTTCTGACGATTCGCAGGTGCTTCTTAGCGATCAGGTCGTTGGAGAAACGGCCTCTCTCGATGTTGGCCTGGAGCTTGTACACCAACGAGGCTCCCGGAAGGCCCTCCACGGACTCGAGCGTGGAGCCTGGAAGAATGGCGCTGAACGGGAACTCGTAGTTTCCCTGGAGAAGAATGTGGTTTTGCTGCTGGGACAGCGACGTTGACGAGCCAAAGGACACGAGGTTCGTGGCGGACTTGGACTTCTTGTTGCCGAAGGATATGAGGGACGAGTTGGAGCTATTCTGCGAGCTGCTTCTCGTGAGGATGGGGCTGCGGTTGTTGTAGTTGTCGTAGAGGTTGGAAAAGTAGTTCTGGATCTCAAAGTTGTCCCAGCTGTGCTCAAACACACGCTTCTCGTAGCGGTAAGGCTTGCGGATCGTGGTGCCCCTCGTGGTTTCGTACGAGTTTGTCCATTTGAGCCGAAGCGTAGCGTACAGTTTTAGCGAGAGCTTCTTGATGGACATTGGCTCGAGCACAGAAAGCACAATGGTGCCGCTGATGAGCACTGACGGAGCGTCGTGTGGCGTTCCCTTGATGATAAGAACGTCATGATCGGAGCCCTTGATGCGGATATCGAAAAGCGCGGTCTGTTTGCTGGAGCCTGCAGAGCTCTTACCCAGAACTCCCATTGCTAGCAATCTTGTGGGGGTTTGGGATGATTTTCTGGGGTTTGGTGTACTGTTGGTTTGTGAATGGTTGATGTTGATGTTCCTGTGAGGCCCACAAATGGCTGTCAAAAAAGTTCGCGCTTTCGGCAAGCCAGCATACACGCATATTGACATATTTATATGGATATTTTGGCATTAACATGAACATTTATAGACATGATAACGTAATAGCGTATTTGTAGTAACATAATGTGATATTTAAGTATTGAAATATCAACATATCAGCATATCAGCATACCGGCATGAACATCCGAGCATCCGAACATCCTAACATACAATATCTACTAGTTACAGACTACGTAGTTATGTAGTAGCATAATAACATAGTTATATGGCTAGAAATATAGGGTTATCACCAATTAAATAGAGAGGAAGTATGGATATCTGGAGATCTCACCGATTAATAAAGAGGAGACTCATTGAAGACCGAATATGTCATCTATTGAGTACTTGAGAGATGGAGAGATGGAGATATGGGGGTATGGAGATATCAGCAATCAAGGAGAGGAGACATGGATATAATGGCCTATTGAAGACATGGAGATATCACCAATTAAATAAAAACGAGATGCTGAGATCTAGAGGTATCACTGATTTAATAAAGAGCACCTTTGAAGAAGACATGGAGGAGATACGGAGATGTTCACGAGTCAAATGAAGAGGCGAGGTGGAGGTCTGGAGACATCACTGAAGGTCCACCAGAAGATACTGGTTCAACAGGATACAATCGCCCCCACGTTCCGGGTCCAAGCCGTAGTTATAGAAGTATCCTTCCGAGCTCACAACTAGCACATGGATCAACCTCAACAAGTCGTCATCGTTACCCACCTGGCTCAGGTCCTCTTGGCTAGTCTCACCATCGTCCTGGAACACAGCTGGGAGACCCGATTTGGAAATGGTGATCTCTTTCCCGACACTCACAACGTTTTTAACACCCGATTGGGCACTCACTGGTACCTTCAAGCTTGCAAAGTGTCTATGGGGCTCAAGCATCGACGTCAGCTTCGGTGGTAGATATGTTCCGATCTTCTCAGCTGCACGTCTTCCGATGTTTTGTGAAGACTTGCGGATCATTCTCCCCACTGTTCTTCTCGAGATATCAATTACAGGCTCAACGGTGTCTACGTCGTTACTGTTGACGGAGTCGAACGACCCGTTGGACACACGCCTCTGTTGCAGGCTGGTTTCCGAAGACGAGCTCTCTGTTCTCTTGACAAAGTCCGGCTTTGGTTGCAGAGCCATGTCGGATTCCATTGCTGAGAAAACCTGTTCGTTGGCCAGGTCGTCACCGAGCTTGAAGATGTGTACCGTGGCAGTAGCAGACGAGGCTGTCAGGTATTTGTTGTCCTTCGAGAACGACAATGAGTGGATCTTCGTCGGATATGTTCCTCTTCTGAACTGGTACAGCTTCAGGCCCGTCTCCACAGAGAAGACACGGACAATGGTGCCTTTGTCGGACGCTGTGGCCAGCAGGGTCCCATCGTAGCTCATCGCCATCGCCGCAAGGTTCGTCTTGTGGGCTTCGATCACCACCAACGGCTGTAGCGTCTGGGCGTTGAAGATGATGACGTCTCCGTTCCGGTTCGTCTGCTCTGACGTTTTGTTGGAGCTGGACGTGTCCTGTACAGCACTCGTCGTGTGGCTCAGCGTTGGCGTGGATTTCGGAGGCGACGGGTACGCCAGATAGTTGTTGTCAGTGGTTGGACTCAGGGCACAGAGCCCCATCGGGTTTGGTGAGGTCTCAATTGTGTGGAGAAGCCTCATGTTGTTGATGTCGTAGATGTAGATCTGCTCCTCAAGCAGCACGATGAGACGCGACTTGTTCAGCTTGACAGAAAGGATCGTCGTTGGAAACGTCAGCTCGCATATGGTGGAGTGTCTCTTGGTGTTGATGATCTTGAGTCTCCGTGGCGACATCGACGGCTGGTCGCCGATGCCGGCGATGGCTATGAGCGACGTGGAGAAGAGCATCTCGACGATTCCGATTCCACCGTCTGTGCGGGAGTAGCACTTACCAAAGGGCTCGCAGTTGAAGATCTTGTATCCCCTGGACGTGCCGATGGAGATGCAGCTGCCGTCCTGGTTGAAGTTGATGAAGTTGAGCGCTTCTCCAGTGGCGTTGGGCTTGGCTTGGGCCATTGTGGTGGGAAGTTGGACAGACAAGAGACAGAGACAGAGACAGAGACAAGAGCCAGAGACAGAGACAAGAGACAAAGAGACAAAGAGACGGACAAGTAAATGGTCAACCGGGCTGTGGGTTCAAATCTCGCTTAATAGGGCCTGCTTCTCCAGAAAGCTGTTTGTTTTAGTGCGGCGGGCTGATAGGCTCGTCCTTTGGCGTGTAAATGCTCTCCTGTTTGCTATGTGACGGAGCGCGCAACGGGCCTTGAACGTTGTAGCGGGGTCGAGAGAATAATGGAGCTCTTTTGTAAGGGCTCAGAATACGGAGGAAACAGTTATTGGGGTCAAATAGAGAATGGGAGTGAGAAATGGAACAGAAGTGCTCCAATTGACCGAAAATGGGCGCGGAATGCTACGCAACGGGGATATCCGCATTGGGAAGCTTCGGAGATGGCACCTTCCGGCGAATTCTCCTTTTTCCATTATATGACTTGGGGACCGTTTAAATTTTGAAAAATGACTAAAATAGCCCATATGATGTTAGAAAGAAGAGATTACATGATACCATTGATGGAATTCCTCAATTTCGTTCGATCATCCTACTGTAGCGTCGGTTCATTGTGAACCCAATAAACGACCTTACAAAGTTGTTAATCTTCTTTCAATTTCTGCTCCGTATGAGGCCCCAGCACTCCACTCATCATCTAAGACCGTTTACCATGATTGATTAAGTACCATGGAGAGTTTTTTACCGAATAGTTTGACCCATGATGAACTCGACGAACACCCAGTGTTATGTACATGCGTTCAACTGTAGTCCAATAGCTACATGAGCATTCGGAGTCCAGCACAACAGCAAAGTATAGTTTTTAGTATACGTAACTCAATAAACGTTGAAGGATCTGACCAAAGACGACAAAACAAGTCGCAAAAGCGAAGATAGAGTTGTTCACCAGCACCCGTAATCTTCATACTGTTGGACTATCTGCAAAAGAAGACGGCATTCTCGTTCTTTATCACCACAAACTTTAGCTTTGAATGGACATATACTTCCCATCAAGCAAACAAAGGGTGAGCTATGAATTTGAGGCGACGCCAAGTTGGTCAACCGCAACAGATCCCCGTATAGCCAAAATTCCATCAACTCGTCGTCAGATCGCTCTGCTCGCACCAATTATTCACGGGAAGACAGCTTAGGTACTTGCACCATGAGCAGTTTCCTCCTCCGTTCTGGATGTTGATTCCAAGCCCCACAAACCACGCTACGAGCAGACACAGACACACCGCACGCACTGTGAACCATATCCAGAACTGCTTCATTTTGTAGTTCTTGTGGCTTCCCATCAGTGGGAACCGCTTGGAGGGCATCTTCTTAATGAAACGTGGGTTGTCTAGTATGATAACAGCCAATAAAAGCCCGCAGATGAACCCTCCAATGTGCACAAAGTTATCGAGCCCCGGTAGAAGCCCAAGCACCAGACACACAACGATCTCGCTCACTAGCACGCCAACGAGCAGATTGTAGCCTCTGATACGTCTCTTGTCCTTGTGTAAGATGAAGAGAACCAGATTGACGGAGATGATCCCGAACAGAGCACCGCTTGCGCCTGTGCTGGAAACACCGTCACCGGCAAAGTTCAGGCCAAAGAGGTTACCAGAAACACCAGACAAAATATATATCACGAAGTATCTCAGCGGGCCAATCTCCATCTCTACCTCTCTGCCCATCGTCAGCTGCAACAGCATGTTGAAGAGGATATGGACAAAGCCTGCGTGCATAAACATGCTACTGACAATCCTCCAGACCTGGCTGGGCTCCGTGCCCTCGTCAAAGTTACACAGCTCTGCCAGGGAGCACACATCTGTCAGAGTCGTCGTGGAGTTTGGACAGGGCCACGTATAGTCCAACCCAACGTACTGCGAGGACATAGCGCAGGGTGTGAACCTGGAGCCAAGATATATCTGCACATACGAGGAAGGGCCAATCATCGGGTTGAAGTACGGCTTTGTCTGGACAACCGAGCCGGTCAGCTGCTTCATCTTGACGAGTTCAACGATAAACACGAGGATATCGACAAGTGTGAAGATGTACGTGAACAACGGGAACCTCAACATTCGCGTCATCAGCGTTGGTTTAGCAGCATCCTGCTGTTCTGGGACCTGGTGGGCGTTGGAAAACGGGTTTTGGGGCTCAAACGGGTTGTGTAGTGGAGGAGCAGGTGCCGATCTTGGTGATTTTGTAGCCAATAACGACTTCTGGTCGTACAAAGACGCGTTGGAGTCGTTCATCTGAGAGTCATATACTCTGCCATTATAAGGCGTCATCTCGATCTCAGTGGATCTGGAATGCTGGTTGGCGTGCGGTTCCAGAACCGAATGGCGTTGTGTGGGCACGGGTGGGATGTCATAGTAGCTGTTTCTGTTCATTGTTGGAGTACAGAAATGGCTGGAAGAGCTCGCCGAAAGTGCCCAGGTTTGAGTGTTGATGTTGATGTTGATGTTTATGTCTATTTATAAAGACCCGCACCCGCGCGCGTAATGCCATCATAGCCTCCAGGGCTTAGCAAAGCTACATATATACATCCTGATAGATAACTTCATTCATAAAATGACAAGCCGGGAGGTTGAAATATCAACATATAAATCTTAACAGATACCTTGGCTGATTAAATGACGAGAGGCTGAAGATCAACAACCTTTCAACAGATAGCTTCTTTCATAGAATGAGGTTGAGAGGCTGCAATGCTACATATTATCTTCAACAGATAATTCGTTTATAAAATGACGAGAAGTGAAGATCAAACATCGTGCCGTAAAACAGGAGGAAAAATCATCAGTACTGTTTAAGATCAAAAAACCATCAGTACAAAATACCAACCAGGAGAGTCAGGTCTTCTTCCACGAGTTCATGAGCGCGGCTCTGAGTCCCTTCGACTTGTCTTCGCCAGTGTTCAGCTGTTCAAACTCCTTCTGTAGCCCGCTCAGATCAGTGGGAGAGCCCTGCGAGATGTACCCCTGTGCTGCAACATCACTCAACGATGCGTAACTTGGTGATGAGGACACTTTTGTGATGTTTTTTTGAACACTTGACGTTGAATGTGGACTTGATGAGATCGTATTCTCATGTTCGGAATCGGAGTCAGATTCGTCTGAGTGGAATGAGAATCCACTGTTGTTTTTAGGTAACGGTTTGGTGGATTCTGGTTGTGGAAGTTGTAATGGGGGTGGCTGTGTTGCCTGCGGGGACGGGATCATAGACTCTGGAGTATCTAAAACCTCAATGTTTGAACCTAGGACAATGTTTTCAGGAACATCAACCATATCAACACCTTCCAAATGCTGCGGAGTATCTTCAACTTCATACTCGTTACCACCTAGATGAATATAATCATGTTGATCATCAGTGAAGACAGAATTGTAATCATAATGGTAGTTATAGCCTCTGCTGGTATTGATTCTGTGACTGACTGCAAACTTCTCATCATCACTATCTTCCAGATCGGAACCATGCTTCAACGTAGTTGCAGGTAGAGGTTTGATGATAAACTTCATCTTCTTGTCTCTTACACAGCTATTACCTCCATTATCATCCTCATCATCATCATCTTGAGCTGGGGATGAAACGAAGTCCCTGTTGAGTGTCGCACTCGACGCAGATTTGACATTAAGGAAGAATCCACCTTCATCATCAGACTCATCGTCGTCATCGCCATCATCACCATTAGACTCATCATCATTCTCATAACCATCATCTTCATCATAACTTTGCTCATCTTCTGTATCTTGGTAGTCCAGAGCGATACACTGTTCAACACGATCGTTGAAATGGATGTGACGTTTTGCAGGTTCTGTTGAGTCGGATTTGATGGATAATTGTGGTGTCTCGGGACGTTTATACTGCGCATTAACTTTTTTCGTGATCATATCGAAGTCGTCTTCGAACACAGGTGGTGATGGTGAATGTAGTGCTTGTTGTTGTTGGAGTTGTTGATGAGGCTGTGGGTGGTGATGGTGATGATGGTGATGTGGCAGCTTAATGATGGACGGCTGGGTAAGCATTTCGCTCACTGTACGCTTCTTCAAGATCGGTTTTGGGGTCTTCGAGAAATGTCCCATTCTGGTGGCCTTTGTTGACGGTGAGGAAGCCGAGCCTGGAGTCGTTGACGGTTTCTTCTTCTGTTCCCTTTTGATAGCATTCAGGGTTGATTCTCCATCTGAGCCGTACTTCTTTTCAAAGTCATCACCAGCGTGTTGATCATTCTCCTTGTATAGAGGGCCATAGAGCCAGGTGACGTCATAGTCCTTGAGCCAATTGACAGACTCTGGACTGACAGTTTTGAGATGATATTTGGCTTGAGCCCAGGTTCTCCATGAAGCATTCTCCAATCTAGCAGAGTTGGCCACGTCTTTCCTCTTCAACACGATGTATCTCCAGGATTTCGAGATATCTGACTCTTTCCAGTTGTGCGACAGATAGTCAACGTGTCTTGAGGGTTCGTACACAATGTCGTTATCGTCATGCGGCTGGTACAAGTCAGGGGAAGAAGGAGGCGAGGGTGAGGTTGGATGGTCCTCATTGTTGTTTGCTGAACCAGTTTTACTCATCTGAGTATTGTCGTAAATGGAATCATCGTCATAGTCGTTGGTATCATCATCGTAATAAATCACATTCTTGTTCTTCTTCTTCTTCTTCTCCTCGTCATCATCAGCTGGGACCTCGTCCACGTTCTCAATGAACTCGCCGTCGTCAGAGTCGTCGAACCCGAGTTCTAGCGACGTGGATTGCGAAGGTATGCTGGGCCGTGGCTGTTCCACGTGGGGTTCATCTTCGATATCGTCTTCCTCTATTAGCTTCCTCGTCGGAGCTATATATTCGTCCAAAAGACCCATCGACCTTGTTCTCTTCAGCTGAAACGTCGTGCTCTCAAAATGGTCATCGTCTGTGGCATCAACGGCCTTGGACGTTGAGTGGTGAGCAGAGTACACATCGGCACGAGAACCTTGCGAGGGCACTTGCGGTGGCGTCTGCTGAGCCTGTGCAAACATAGCGGCTAGATTCTTTGAGGACGACATATGTGGATGAGTGGAGAAGCTGTGTTATGTGTACTTTGCAGTGTGTAATTGGCGAATTGGGATGGTTTCCTGGAGATAAGTGGTGAGGTTTGCAGTAATCAGCGTATGAAACGAGCCAAAGGGCGGAGCTGGGCCAGTTTCAGAGGGCGGAAAACGGGCGGTTACGTGGTTTTTTGGATATATCTGTCGTCCTAGAGCGTCTGAAGCTGTTTGTTCTTCGCTGTAGACGTTTTCCGTGGCGGTTGGAGCCGTCTTCTTTGCAAGTGCACGCGGGTGGTGTTGTTCCGTGGGGGAAAAGGCCTCGAGACGGAGACAGAGGAAAAAGAGCCTATACGGAGCCTTTTCTTGCGCTTCTTTCGCCACTGGAAAGGTTGGAGACACAGAAAGGTGAACAGGACTTAGCTGTAAGTGCGAGCTCAGATGGTGGCTCTTTTGTCGTTGGAGTTGAGCGCTTGCCAGCCTTCCCAGCGTTCCCGGAAGTGGAAGGTTTTGATTTTCGTTCAATTTGGCCGGGGCTCGCGAACTGACTTCGACTGCAGAGTGCTCCTACCGTATTTCGCGAACGGTGTTTTCTTTCTGCGAGGAGAGCCCGGGTTTACCCGGGCTAGAGATTTACTATGGGGAAACGCTCATTCTTCTCCTTTGGCACATTAAGTGAGTGCTTACTGTCATTCTATCACAGCTGGGATTCCACTTCTCTCTGTATTGAGAGGCTTAAAGATACACAGACCTTCTCCAGAGACCCGCGGAAGCCCATATATCACAGCGCTCATTGGCTGGCCCCACACCCGGAAGCCTCCGGCTCGGAAAAACCACCTGTCAAGGCGACATGTGTCTAATAGAAGTTTAAGTGGTGGTCTATAAGCAGTGCAAGTAGTATAAGTAGTGGAGAGGAGCCTCATAACTGGCTTAAATGCACTGGGAAATATGACCATGTCTGGCGGTTTGTGCTTGATAGCTCGTTTGCACTCAGCCTCAAAGATAGTGGAGAATCATACTTAAAAAGATAATAGCCCCCTAGCTGGTTTTCACACTCTACCATGAGAGTCATAGCCTCTTCATTGTAAGGACATACCTACACATATGTCATATATGCGTTTTCATTAATCGTTAGTTATATTGTCATAAAACGTATCACTCGTCGTCCCCATCCCACTCCGCACAGCGACCGTACCACGTCCATTTCTTACACACGGGCTCTTTGCTTGGGGTGGGACTAGCACTCAAAGTGGTGGTAACCTCTGAAGAGGTACTCGTCTCTTTCCGCTTGGTATCCTCATCAGCAACAAAGTTCCAATTGTAGCAGTCACGGCAAGGTGGAGGAACAATACATGGGGCAGTCTCATTGTAGGCCTCGATAACATCGTCAACAACGGTGTGGATACGATGGTTCAACATGTTCACATGCCAACCTTTATCACCAACAACGTCATAAACACATGTCTTACCACTATGGCACTGAGTCTCCATTGCATAGCCAGCCATTGAACAGGTGGAGGAAGCACCATTACACACACCCATAAAAATTGGATCTGCGGTATGGCCAAAATGCCAGATACCCTCCATATAGTTTGGAACACCTGGAGGCATTGGTAGGTGTAATCTCTTGGTTGCCAACAGTTCGCCTGGTGCTTCAAACGACACTGCTGGGGCACCAAATGTCCGACCCACAAGCGAGGCAATGGACCCACCCAATGAGTGGCCAGTTACCCAAACGCTCGAGTCTGGATACATGGAGGTGACATTGCGGTAAACGTTCAACGCGGCCTGATAGTACTTATCCTTCTTGTAAAGCTCCTTCTCCAGACATTTCTGGTCACAGGTGTAGGAGCTCTTGTAGCAGTCACACACAGTTGTCCACATGTAGCCGACCCTTGCGCAGCAGCACGAGAAGAGCAAGTTATCGTTGTCTTTATCTTGGGCAACCGTTGCGTCGTCGCCTCCAGAAGACAGATAAGCGGCGCTGGTACCCTTGTAAGAGATCACAACCGTCGAGTTATCGTCCGACACAAATATGTGCCCACGGAGACCGTTGCTGTCCCATCCATGAGGAATGGAGTGGTTAAAAACGACATCTCGCCAATCACCGGTATCCGGCACCTCAACGTACGCGTTTGACGACATCAACGCTAGCGAGATGACCGTGTCCTTGTCAGACACGTTTGGAGCAGACACCAAGTCGTCGCTCCACTCCAAGTTGATCATGCTAGCAGCCTCAGAGCCCTCTGTTCTCGCATAGTCCAAGTACGACTCAACAAAGTCTGGATCGCGCTCAGCGAGCCTGGTTAGCGTAATCTCCTGTGTTGATGATGGGAGTTTGACGGTCCATGGTGACACGTCTCTGTACTTGTAGCTGGGCCAGCTGTCTTCTCTCAGAGGCGAGTAAGTGTGCAGCTCGTGCTTTGAGATGAACTCCGGGGTGATGTCGAGCCTGAGGTGGACATCATCAAGGCTCTTTGTGGCGTGGTGGTGGATGTGTTTGAGGGAGAACGTCAACGGAGGTCTCGTTTTGGCTGGTGTAGCGTGTTTAAGCCCTGGGAAGTAGCGTAACGGTGGCCACGACTCTGTAGAGTTTTCTTGGGAGAACATCGTGAGAAGACCGCATGGCCTGGAGAAGGAGTATATCAGAAGGAGAGCTATAGCTCCTGATAACAACGATAGATAGCCGTAGCGTTTCTTCGGCTCACGAGCTCCGGACTTTTCGGAGAACATCATGTTTGTGTAGCGGTTTCGTGGGTTTGCAGGAACGAGCAAGACCTTCCTGTGTGGGATTCCAAAGCTGGTGTGTGTCCTTTTGTTTGTTGTTGTTGAAAGGTGGCGTAGATATCTAACATAGCATGCGCGAAATGCTGCGCATACCAGGCGTGGCCGTACCATATCTATCAATATGTGTTGAATGGGCACAGAACTGCGAATTGTTTGTTGATATTTTGTTTTGAAAAGGTGGAGAGATAATATTTGGAGTAATTATTTGTTACTGGCTTTTTCCGCCATTTCGTGCTACTAAAAGGGGATTTCTGAAGGTTTTTGTTAATGGAGCCCTCAAACACCCGGACACCACGCTCACCCGCAACAAAGACAGCGGGCATACATTAATCGGTATCCTACCACTTTATACCACATTGAAACCCGATAAAAAAGTGCAAAAAACATGTTCAGAGACCGCACAAATCTATATGTGTCCTACAGGAGGACGTATCCGCACCATAGCGGCGCACTGAGTGGCTCGTCCCCGTTCGACACTCTAGGGGAGGAGGAACAGGGACTCATGATATCTGAGGAGACCAGAGACGGCATTGAGCTGGTATCGTTGCCTCCATCGTTCATGGACATTGCCGAGGAGATTGATGAGCATCTTGGCGAGATCCACAAGAAATCTGAGAAGTTGAGCGGGCTGTACAAGAAGAACATTCTCCCCGGGTTCAACGACAGGACCACGGACGAGGAAGAGATCCAGAAGCTGAACTACGAGATTACCTCAAAGCTGTTTTCTTGTAATAACCTGGTGAAGAAGTTTGAGCCCCTAAAACACGACCGGAGGCTGAAATCGGACGATGTCAACATGATCGGGAACATGCAAAAAAACTATGCTCTGAAGATCCAGCAACAATCCTCAGAGTTCAGGAAGATGCAGAACAACTATATCAAGTTCTTGAAGAAGGACGAGTTTGAGTTGACGCCACAGCTGAAGCAGAAACAGGACACAGCTTTCAACCCGGCAATCGACGACGACACCGAAGAGATGGAGTCGTATTCGAGAGAGGCTATCAAAGAGTCGTCCACAATCCTACAACAGAGCACAAATATCAACGATTCCATGATCCGCCAACGGGAACAGGAGATCACGAAGCTGGCCCAGGGTGTCCTGGAAGTGTCGAGTATCTTCAAAGAGATGCAAAACATGGTGATCGAGCAAGGTACGATCGTGGACAGAATCGATTACAACATTGAGAACACAAAAGTTGATCTGCTCCACGCTAACAAAGAGCTGAGAAGCGCAAGTACGTATCAGAAGAGAACACAGAAGTGCAAAATCATACTGCTACTGTCACTGCTTGTGCTGCTGCTGTTTGTTGTTGTTGTCACCAAGCCACATCATCATCTGCCTGGGGGCGGTTCCAATTCTGGGTCCAGTTCTGGTTCCGAGGCTTCAAATGATCCTGATGATACATCTTCAGAAAAATCACCACAAGTTGATGATTCTGGAGATGCATCTGCCGATAGCAAGAAGCTAGAAGTAACTAACCCACACAGCGTGGTTGTTGACACCCAGGTCAAGATAGAGCCAGGTGACTATGTTCCTAGTCTCATTTAACAGAATAGAGGTACTTATACGCAACACTATAGCTGTAGACATCGACTACCATGTCAAGAAGTTATCGATTGAACCATGTATAAGTAAACATTCGGGATATATAGTGGAATCCGTTACGATATGATCAACAGTATGGGAATGGGACACAAGAGGATTTCTCAAGGAGAAACGAATGTAACATCAGATAGCGTACCTCCTGTACCCACTGCTCTCATCCCCAGAACGACCTAGTCATGAATGAATACATATAAAAGCTCGTCGATCTCCCATACTCATACCCATGCAAAACAACTAAAGAAATAGAACCAAAAATTAAAACTAATAAAAAATGCAAGTCATAGGTCACTCCTTGGCGATATATTGGTAGTCAAAGACATCCAGAGGAGCACCCTGTCTTCTCTTCCATGAAGTGATTTCCCTCCCTTTGTTATCCATTCTGAACAGCCGAACCCTTCTATCGTGTTTACCATCCGAGTAAGCACCTTCACCAACTGAGCCACCGAAGCACATCCACAGCTCGTTTAGTGACTCCGATTTACCGTCCGACCGGATACAGCATTCATTGGTATGCTCAGATCCAACACTAAGTGCATTGACGTTGATCTCGCTGAGGGCTTTCCGTGTCCCCGGATCTGTCTTGGACTTGAGTTTATGTTTCTCGTTGTACTCACCAACAATGGCGAATGCCTCCTTCGGACGATACTCCCTTATCGGGAAATGCTGGAATGCCAACGAATACTGCGGTTTCTGCGGTAGTGACTCATAAGACTCCTTCAAGAAGCGGCTTACGGAGAAGTCTGGCTCGTTGGCGATCTTGGTCGACTCCGAGAACAGGTCCATCACATAGATAGCATCCACCACCTGAGTTCCCTCCTGGTTGTAGACGGGGAGCACATAGTTCGTGATGTTGTGATACGGCTCATCGACAGCGGTCTTGACCATTGTGGACCACGGCAATGTCGTGATGTAGTCGATCATCTCTTCTCTGGAGACATACCTGTTGGTGTCGTGCTCTCCAAGGGCAATGGCGTACGGGATGCCCCGAGATATCATTGGAGAGAGCGCTTTCAGAAGAGCAGTCTGGTAGTCGAACGTGTGGACCCCGTCTAGTACATCACCAGTAAGGACAACGAGCTGTGGCTTCTCAAGATCCAGCACCTGGTGGATGAAGTTGGTCGACGTTGAGTCTGCTCGGCACTCTTTGGCATTGGCCAAGGGCCCGAATGAATTCCTGCAAACACCGTAGTCGGAGGAGAAATGCATATCGGAGAGCTGCAGAACCTTGAAGTGCCCCTCTTCGTTGAGTCTTAGCACAGGCCGTTCTTGGAAACTGGTCTCCGGGACCGGTGTTTTCCTCACAATGATCCTGATTGGCGTGTTCGACTGCAATCTGAGCGCTCCTTGGACGAGCTTCCAGTCGTCTCGGGGCTCAATCACGTCGGCTCCGAAGAGATACTGGAGGTCCCGGATCGCATCCTCCGCCGTGTCCTTATCGTACTTCACCCAAATGCCGTCCTGCTTCAGGTCCCAGTTGTTATAGTTGTATGTGATGTCCAGCCTGGACTTGGGGCGTCCGATGGAGGTCTGTGCGTCCTTGACGACGTACGCCGGAGGCTCTTTGCTGGCAGCGGAGCCAATCATAACATCAACAATGGCCTTTCCGGGCATGTTGAAGGGCCCCTTCGTGGACAGCTTCACGTACAGGTAGTCGTGGTACAGCGACCACCTCTTGCGGGCAGGGTTCCCGTTCAGATCCAACGCCTTGGGCACCTTGTACCAGGTGGCCTCGGTGGCCTCTCCGTCTGCTGAGAAGGTCCTTTCGATGATTTGGTTGCACGAGCCGTACCACGAGTAGCACCTCATTCGCTTGATGTCGTCGATGACGCCACCCTCGTACGGCCTGAGCTCCTGGAAGTTGTTGTTGACGAGGTTCCGCGTGTGGAGGTCAAACGCTGAGGCACATAGATATACGACGGCGATGAGGGGCAGTAGCACCCGTTTCAGCAGCCTTGTGAGCCTATGGGACAGGGCCATGGTGTTCTGGCAGAGAACTGGGACAGTGGGGAACACAGGGCTTCTCAGGAGACTTTTGGAGCTTGAACGGGGGTTTCAGCATAAAAAATGCCCTGTTGGAACTCCAATGTTTCTCGATCTGGGCTCTTCTCTTGCGGCTAGAATGCCGGTTCGCGCACTCCCCCACGACATGCCTTATTGTCGGAGCAACTGGAGCTATTTCGGGGCTTCTGAAGGGTTCTGGGGCTGTGTAGGGATTTGATTGGCTCCACAGATTCGCCTGTTGAAACCCACACATTGTGGACATCTCGTTGTGGTGTCCGGCTTTTCCACCGCCTTCCCCTTTTCCAACGCCTGCATATGGGCTTTATTTAGAATATGAAATGTAAACATATTTATAGACGACGGGGTGCTTCGATGCCTACCACCAGCTATATTATGTTAGTACAAACAATCTCCCTGTGCCTTGGTTATGTACTGTGGTGATCCCAGCGTTGAGGATCTGAAGCGTCGTCGTCGAGCCCTTGCATACAACTCATTTCACTAGGGGGACCAATCGCTGCACTTCGCCTCTTGTGACGCGCCAGTGTGGGATCATCGCATGACGGTTGATGGATCGTGAAGAATAGTTGACAATTGACCGTTTCCCAGTGTGAAACCAGAAGATTTGGAATGGCGTAGAAGGATCTTCTGGCTGGCCAGATATGGCCCAAATATAGAATAGAACATCTGGTGCTTTCCAGACACCAACGGCAGCACCGATGAGACGTGAGACGCATCTCGTTTCAGTCTCCAGCACCATGGCAACGACAAGGTACCGTGCCTGCCGAGCGAAGTCGGACGAACAATGAGCCAAGTTACTCGCTAATGTGTTGTTCGAAGGGCATCAATGACCACGGTAAGACATTGCGAATGCATAGCTCAGAGGACATCAATCACCATGGCACTGACTTTTGAGCCTTTCACCAACTTACCACCCGGGACATCTCTGGAAGAAGGCAAAAGAGCCAGGGCATTGGCACCAGCCATACTACCCACCCTCGAGCTTCTCTGAAAACCCGTAGACTCAGCAATGAGCTCTGAGCCCTGTTGATGCACAAAGACACGTTGATACTCTGGGCGTGGATCGAGTTTAGCGTCCTGTGCAAGAGTGACCTCAATCTCAGATAAACTTGGTAAAGCCAAGGGGTCCTTTGGATTGACATAACCAGCATATTTACGAAGAGATGGGATAACAAACAGGTGAGTCGTCACGGATGCTGAAGCAGGATTGCCAGGAAGTGCAAAAATGACTTTCTTCTTTCCTTGGATTTCAACAGTGGCAAATGTAGTTGGCTTACCGGGCTTCATTGCAACCCTTCCAAAATGGATATCACCTTCGAGCTTTTGTTCAATAGTAGGCTTTATCAGATCAAGTTCTCCCATAGAGACTCCACCTGTGGTGATCAGGTAATCGACCCCACCCACATATAGAGCCTCGTTCATCTTGGCCTCCAAGTTGGCCAATCTATCGGTGACAATCCCCAGATCCTTGACTTCGTAGCCCCAACTCTGGAAGAATTGCTTCAACAGCGGTCTATTGGTGTCAAAAATCTGACCATAGCCTAATTGATAATCCTTTCCCGTCTCCTCCAGATCAACAAGCTCATCACCAGTGGATAAAATACCAACTATCGGCTTGGCATAGACTTTGGCCTCCATAACACCAATACTAGCCAGCAGGCCAACTTCACCGCCAACAGCTGAGATTCTGGTACCCTTTCTCAAAGCTAACGCATGTTTAGCAATGTCACTTCCAGCTTTACGAATATTATCACCTTCGATAACACCCGTGGCTAAGATCCTCACCTGGTCTTCCTCCTCGGCACCATCCACAATTTTAATACTTACCAACTCTGTCTCTTCAACAGGTACAACAGCAGTTGCTCCAAGGGGAATAGGAGCACCTGTGGTAACACGAGCAATGGATCCACTCTTCAACTGTGTCTCCATTCCAGGTGCAGCATGTGAGATGGATACTATAGGATATGTCCCTGGACCGTCTGTGGCGATGACAGCGTATCCGTCGACTATTGATGCGTCAAAAGATGGGACGTCAAATGAGGCATAGATATTCTCAGCAAGGATATGACCAGCAAAGTCCGGGGATGTGATTCTCTTGGTGACGGTCTGAGATTGTGGGGTATGTTTGTTGATTAGCTGTAATGCTTCAATGACAGATATCATTGGGTACGGCGATGATCTGGCACGCTTTGTCACCGGTGCGGAAAGATCATTGGAAAGGATATGGCGAGCAACACCATGGGAATGGCTGTGAGTATGTGAGTGGCTATGGCCATGTGTATGAGCTGTGGTTGTGGGCTTGGTGTCGTGCAGGTCTCTTGCGCTATCAGATTTCAGTTGGTCAACCATATGACTAATCATATCAATGAAAGACTCTAGATTCTCCACGGCACCCTTCTTCGACCCAGGAAGGGTAACAACAAGGCTCTCACCGATAACACCAGCAACCGGTCTTGCATTGATGGCATATGGAGTGATCTGGAAGGAGTGAGATAGCATAGCGTGAATAATGGCCGGGGCTTGTTTGTCCAAAATCGACAAAATCGCTTCTGGTGTCACGTCTCTTTTGGAGAATCCTGTTCCTCCACTGGTAAGAACAACATCTGCGCAACGGTCATTGATGGCTGAGAGCACCTGGTGTTTGATCTCGGTGATTGAGTCCGAGCAGGCAATGCGATGCACCACGACAAGTTCGGGATATCGTGATAAGAAAGAGGTCAATGCTGGACCTGTTTCATCATGAGTGAGATCTTTAGCACATGTGTCGGAGACAATAATGATAGCAACCTTGTATGCCATTGTTTCTGTTGTAATTGCTAACTGCTGTGCGTGGTTGGTCGCTGGTTGTTGGGAGGTGTGGAGATCTTGTATTTGTCTCGCAGACTGGCGATTAGAAACTGAGCGCGCACTATACCAGAACAGTCTCCAATATCAGTTATTTACAAACCTTTATAATGCATTAGTCGTACAAGTATGTCTACTGGGCGTTCTTCTTGGTCTCAGTAGCAACGTCCTCAACTATCTCGTCATCTCCGGAGGAAGTTGTGGAGCTCTGACCATTTGTGAAATGGTTGTGGTTATCACTTACTTGAACAGGAGCTGAGTCCATGTCAATCAGATCACCAGATTGCCCCTCATTATCATCAATATCAACTTCTTCGGATGCGATAGAGATGTTATCGTACTGGGAGTTGGAAGAGATCTCAATATCCTCGCCATCTGTAGATTCCATCAATTCCATAGCGTTTGCCAATTCAACTGTATCCTTAGCGAGGAAAGTTTGCACACTCTCCGGAAGTTGGAACTCATCATCATTAGGCACACAAAATACAGATTCTTTGACATAGAACAGTACTAAACTGGATTCCAAAGTGGATAAAGAGATCTCTTCCACTTGTTCTTTCAATGCTTCAAAACGGACCGGAGATAATTCGAAATCAGCACCTCTTTCAAGACTGAAGTCAACAGCAAACCATTGAAGTCGGGTCTCCAATCTCTTCAAGAATGCAAATCTCCCTGCACTGATAATGATACCAGTAAGGACGTACTCGTCGAGATCATTGATATTATTGAAGATAATCTCCTTATAGTCAACAGTTTGCGAATTTTCGTCAATCAAGTCACTCTTTCTGGATCTCATTATAGCAATGTTGCTATTGTTCTCTTTGTTGACTGTGATCAAGTGTTCCAAAGCCCTTTTCATCTGGGAGTCATCAGCACTCGACTGGGATAGTTGGAGATTGAGATACTCAATAGAGGATTCAAGAGCCATTGGGACATTGATACCATTGTGAACTGATAATTCTTGTGTTTTCTTCGAGAGTGTATGTAGCTCTTCTTGACGAGTTCTATGCTCTTTTTCCAGATTCTCGTAAATGAATTTGAACTTTTTGGTGAATATTCCTGGATAGATGCGTTCCTCCAACTTGATAGAAGGAACAGCTTGACTCCTGTCATGCGATGGCTCAAAACATATTGGTAGTACATCAGCAAATGATCCCACAGATCTATCGTCCAAGTTCTCCCAGAGAAGGTTGGCCAATGTGTCATATATAGACGATCTAGCATCTTCGACTTCAACTGGCAACATACCGAAAGCGTCAAAGGTTGGTTCCCCTTCTTCTTCAATTGCTTCCAAGACAAGAGTACTTGAAAACATCTTTGAAATACTATCATCAATGCCCACTAAGCTGAGCTCCTCAATCAAAGTACGGCAGAAAGCATCGTAAGCCTCAGCAGTGCTATCGATGGTTCCAAATCTCTGCATCACCTTCTTCGGGAAAGCCCTCACAAAGCCATTAGCAGAAGCAAATGCTCTCATGGATTTACCCTCTAAGAATCCAAACAGTCTCTGAATCTCTAACAAGAACCTCAAATCATACTCCTTGCCATCTTTAGTGATTGAGCAAGACTGTGTGGGGACGTCAACAACCTCGCCTTTGAACCAACGAGGATTGAATCCCAGTGTTTGGAATGCGTGATAGAAAACAGCTTTCCTAACCATCGGAATCTCATGAAGCATAGTGAGCAATGAGTTCAAGTAACTCTCGTATTGGCCATTACGTACAGGCATCAATATCGAGGGTAAGCTCTCGTGAAGTCCGTATCTCGAGATTTCATTGTAAACGTTATAGTCTGGGAGATCGTGATGATAATCACCACTCGTTATTGATGGGCTATATGAGTTTTCATTCGGATACGTGCTGTTCGCTAGCTGATAGGAGCCTGAAGGGACGTCAATGTCTTCTATGTGTTGGTATTGATTGGATCGAGCAGGTAAAGACGGGGCCGAGCCAGAATGATATTGCGGATCGTTGTAAGCAAAGGAAGTAGTCCCTTCGGCAGAGGTGAGATTCTCGTAATCTGGTGGTGATGGTTCGATGACGTTATTGATGATACCTGACGGGATTGGGACGTGACCAGATGGATCCATGTCGTGTCCCCGGTACATACGCTGCTGTTTCTTGAGTTCTCTGTGTGCCTGCTTCTCCGAGTCGTCCATGAAAAGGAATTGGGCGGCAAGATCAGGGTCGTGGTCATTCAGCTTTCACCGCTACGTTAGTATCTGGTCCTCTTAATAGCCGCCGTTCCGTGCTACTCTCTGTCGATATATTCACCAACTGAGATCTCGGCGGCAAATTGACTAACTCACTTCCAGAGCCTCAACCGCCTGCTCTTCAGGAATGCCGAGCTCCATCAAGCTTGCAACTTTATAGGAGATATCATCTGAGTTCATTTTGGGGCGTTTTTCACACGACGGCTGTGTCTGTTGTTGACAACGGGCAGATAATGTGGAGATGTGAGGGATCAGGCTGTGTTGATCTTTTGTTTTTGTAGGCGCGCGCCTAGAGCTACCATCAGTCAAAACAACATGTACAATACTCATAAACAAATGCAAATTATATAACCATCCCAATTCGTCAGACGCCTCAGAAAACGTCCGGAAGTCTTTCAATGACATACGAGTGTGCGCCAACGGACATGATTGGAACACCTGGCACTTTTCTGATACGACGCTTCAGGTCGGCATCGTTGGTGGCAACGATAAAACACTTATGCTGCATGACTCTGTTGACGAGACAGTCATCCGCATATGTGCCTCTGTGGGAACAGCTCAATCGTTGGATTCTTGGGTCCTTGGCGAGCTTAAGAGCGATACGGTACTTTGGGCCGAGTTTCTCCAACTCCGCCATGACGCAGTCTGTCACCAGCGGGATACATTTGGCGTACAGGGCATCCATCATACCTCTGACGATGTCGATCTTCTTCTGGATGGAGAAGTTGAAGAAATTGGTATCTATTAGCACTTGGTATGGTGGTTTGATGGCTTCGTTGAACTGGAAGAAAAGCGCACTTGACACTTGTGGACTGTATACAAGTTAGTAATCATTTCGGGCATTGACTCGATATCGGGGGACAACTTACACGTTTCTTGTGAGCTCAGGATCATCTTTACTCTTGGCTTGTGGTGCTTGGTTCTTTTTGCTGCGAAATATCGTTAGTTTCTTCATGCTTTGATGGAGAGCTCATCGCATCGCTTCGAAGAGAGTCGATGCTGGCGGCACAGCAACTAAACTCACACTTGAGAATCTTTCTTGGTCAATATGCGTTTCGTCTGAGCGAACTTTCTTGTCTTCTTTGCTTTACCCATGCTTGCTTAACAATTATTGCCGATTATCCTGGTCGAAGGTGGAAGTGTGCTCCTCCCCTTTGCGCTACAGAACAAACAGGTAAATTTTTTGACGTGGTACGGGCCACACCATAGAATTGGACTACAGAGGGAAAGAAGTCCCGATAAGGACACAGTTGGGCCTGGAAGTTACGGGAAGGTAACAAATCACAGCCTAATTGATGTGTTTATCCTAAAAGCTCTGCTTTGAGTCTAAAAAGTGGAAAATTCTGTGTCAATCAGATTAAATCGCTGATGAAGCCGGAGTTCTATGTGTCAGATAGAAGCACCATTCTGAAAACTACGCCGGGATCCGCGCTTCGCGAGTAGTGGCCCAGAGTACATTTCAGAACGGGTGACCCATAGCACCAGATAACATGTCCAATCGCCAGAAGCTTCCATGCACACCTCACACATAACAGCTCGGAACCTTCCAAAGACAGCCCCACGTCCTCGAGATACGGTCGCAAACAACTTAGTCTACCTTCCAGGCACAGTCCCAATAGAACCAACAGAACAGACACGCTTTACCATGAATATCTTGAAGAATAAAGAGAAGAAACTCGCAAACCTGATGTATCTCCATCAGCTTACCCACCCATCCAACTCCACTGCTACCGCCATCGTGGTTGATCCCCACGATCTCCACACGCTGGAGCTCCAGAGTTATTACCGCACTTTGAACTCCCCGACACTCCAGTGGTGCTCCTGAGGTGCTTTCTAGGAAAAATCCTCAGCAGGCTAAATATTCTAGCCAGGTTGAGGTATCACTGGACGTTATCCTGTTGAGTGAGAGTCAGAGGATAGCCGGGGGTGATGACGGGTTGAAAGGTGTTACAGTGGAGCAATTACAGCAGTTGAATAACAACTTCAACTGCAGCGGTGTGAAGTATGTTGCTTTGTTTTCCACGTTTTTCAGATATCCAATCTATGGCTACCTGGATAAGACTTCGATATTCAGAGTGTTTGTCAACCAGAGTTTCAAGGATAGAAATGAGTTCAACTTGAAGAATCTGCTTATCGCCTTATTTGAACTCACTTCAGAAGTGTTACAGCGAAAACTGAACGACGAGGTAGATGATATCAAGTTAATGATCTATCTAAAACGCTCCTGTTTCGAAAGCGAATCCAAGCTGTTGATCAAGAATCTGAACTGGCTAGGTGGTAAACTGTTGCTGAATGATGATAATGACACAAACACGTATAACGATTGGTACATCATGGAGTTTGAGGTGTGAGCTCTGTCTCATTTGTGATATTGCTATCTTTTAACGTTTTTTATGACTCTTTCTATCTTATTTTCTGCTTTTTTTATCTTATTTTCAACTCTACTTTTTAATATACACGTTACTCATACATGTTTTTGTAATACAGCATCTTTCAAGCAGTCAGCTCCAGAACCTTGGTCTTGCCCTCGCTAACACTCACCTCTGGGGAGACCTGGACTCTCTTCACGACAAGCTTCCCACCCTTAAAGATCCAGTAAGAACGCTTGATTCCAGAAGGAGACTTTTTAGCGCCGAGAGCACCGATCAACTCCTTCTTAGTGTCACACAGCAAATCGTATTGGAGGCCTTGCTTGGCCTTGAAGTTAGTTTGAGCCTTTGGGCTATCAGCACTCAGGCCAAGAATGAGGGCCTTGTCAGAGATGGAGTTGAAATTGTCTCTGAAACCGCAAGCTTGACGTGTACACCCCGGGGTGCTGGCCTTCGGGTAGGCGAAGATAAGAATGACATTGTTTTTGGAGGCCAACTCTTTCAAAGAGAGAGGTATTTCGTCCTGGTTCAGCAGAGTGAGATCTGGAATCTCGTCTCCAACTTCGATCTCACCAGATGGTTTAAATTCTTCGAGAACAGGAGCAGCCTCCTTCTTTGGAGCCTTTTTAGTGGTTTTTGGCTTCGTGACCTTCGAGGCCTTGGCTGGTTCGGACTTTGCTGAGCCCTGTGCGGCGACTCTGGCAGAACGTCTGATGGCACTCATAGTAATACGGTTCAATTGATAAGGCTCTGGTACTCCGGAAGACACTTGATAAATGATAGTGGGCGAAATCGACAGTGAGATTTGAGCACATGTGTGGCTCAAAGAGGTGGAAACGCGAAAACACGCGCGCTGGCCTCGACAGTTTTGGTGGTGTCCCAATGCGGAAATAAGGCCGATGTGTCCGTTTACGGTGGTTCTGGAGGCCTCACAAAATGGCACTAATAAATTCTTCAGCTTGAATGGCCGGCTTTTGGCCTCAGAGACGAGCTCCCAATGACCTCATTTCGTGGGGGTCTTCCCCACACATTTCTCGCTGAGAGAAAAACGTTACGCGCAGCATAGCCATCGCGCCTCGAAAATTTTCAGTGTGTCTTACTGCTTAACTACGAAAGCATAGCATTCAAGAAAAGATAAATACTTCTAAAAACCCCATATTTAATTATAAAATGGCCAAGAAGAGTATGTTAGAGGCTTCCACAGTGTTGGAGAAAATTCAGATCACTAACAAATCCCAGTTTCCAAACACTCGAGAGCTGCTAGAAGAAACGAGATTGAGGAGCCGGAGGCCAAGTCCCTCAGCAATCTCCCAAGAGCTGAGAAGACAGACACGACGTCCGCCATCATCCGAGCCACAGCCAAGAAGAATGAGGATCTTCTGAACATCAAGATGGCCAAGAAGGACAACAGAGACAAGGACAGAGTGTCCAAGAAGAAGCAGTTGCAGCTCACAAACCTCAACAAGGAGAAGATTGAGAGGGCCTTGGAGCTTTCCGACAGACTCGAAGGCAAGATCCAGAAGAGCAAAGAGAGGGCTAGACAGGTGCAAACAGCGAGAAAGGCAAATTGGGACGCCATCAACGCACAGGCGAGAAAAATCGTGGAGGGTTCCGCTGAGCCAGACGAGAAGAGTACTAATGCGGGCGAAGACGAGCAGATAGAGGAGGACGCCATGGTTGACGATTTCTACGGCGAGGACGAGCACCACGAGGACCAGGAAAAGGGCTCAGGGTCCAAGTTCGGCAACGTGTTTGCGCTCCTGGACGAAGTGGAGGCGTAACTCCTCCCATTTAGTGACGAACAATATACATGTGATGACTAAGCACGCCTTCCCGATCGGGAAGAAAGTGACACATACAAAAACGGGTGGTTTATTCTTCGCGAATTCACCCGGGGCCGGACTAAGCGGTGTTCGGGTGTCCCCGCGAACTTTCGATCCGCTTCGATGCGATACGTGGCGATTTTTCCATCCTTCTCTCCAGCTTTCTACTCTCAGAAACCCATATAGAACCTCGTGCACGTGCTTTCCCCTTTCTTTCCATATACCGAAACGAATACACACGCATTTAGGCCAAAATCACCATGAAGTTGTCTGCCCTGGCTGTTCCAGCTGCTCTTGCTCTTCTCTCCCGTGCTGAGGAGGCTCAGGAAAACACCAATCCCGAGTTTGTGCCATTCGACAAGTCCCAATTGAGCTCCGAGTCCTTCTTCGAGCAGTTCGACTCCGACGACTGGGCCAATCTCTGGAAGATCTCCAGAGCCAAAAAGGACGATGAGTTCTCCTACGTTGGTAAGTGGGAGGTCGAAGAGACAACCATTTTCCCTGGTTTCAAGGGCGACAAGGGACTCGTTCTCAAGACGAAAGCTGCCCACCACGCCATCCACGCTCCGTTGCCAGAGACTTTCGACAACAAGGAGAACACAATGGTCCTGCAATACGAGGTCAAATTGCAAGAGGGCATCACGTGCGGTGGTGCTTACGTAAAGCTGCTCTCCGCCGAGGGTCTTCCATCTGCCACCTCAGAGTTCAACAACGACACGCCGTACCAGGTCATGTTTGGTCCTGACAAGTGCGGTACCACCAACAAGGTGCACTTCATCATCAAGAGAAAGAACCCACACACTGGCGAGTACGAGGAGAAACATCTCGCCTCGCCAATGCCAGCCAGAACCGTCAAGACATCTACCCTTTACACTCTGGTCATCAAGCCAGACAACGACTTTGAGGTGAGAATCAACGGCGATGTTGTCAAGGCTGGCAACCTTCTTGACGAGGGTGCTTTCAAGCCATCCTTCGATCCTCCAGCTGAGATCCCAGATCCAAACGACTCGAAGCCAGAAGACTGGGACGACAGACCAACTATCCCAGACCCAGCACAGACAACAAAGCCTGACGACTGGGACGAACTGGCTCCGTACATGATTCCAGACCCTGAGGCCTCGAAACCAGAGTCCTGGGACGAGGAGATGCCAGAGTACATTCCAGATCCAGAAGCTGAGAAGCCAGAAGACTGGGACGATGAGGAGGACGGCGAATGGGTTGCACCAGTTGTCTTCAACCCAGAGTGTGAAGTTCACGGTTGCGGCCCATGGGAACCACCTATGATCAAGAACCCAGAGTACAAGGGCAAGTGGGTACAGCCACTCATTGAGAACCCAGACTACCAGGGCGAATGGGAACCAAAGAAGATCGCCAACCCAGCTTACTACCACGACTCTCACCCAGCTGACTTGGAACCAATCGGTGGTATCGGCTTCGAGTTGTGGTCTATGGACGGTGACATGATGTTTGACAACATTTACTTGGGCCACTCCATCAACGAGGCCGAACTGCTTGGAAATGCTACTTGGAAGCCAAAGTATGAGTTGGAACAGGAGGCTGTTCTCAAAGTCTCGCCAAAGGCTAAGGAGGCTGATGTTCCGGTTACTGATATCGACAGTGACGATTATGACTTCTTCGACGCTGCCCAGCAGTACATCCAGGACTTCCTTGCTGATCCATTGAACACCGTCAGCACCAGACCAGCTGAAGGTGCTCTATACGCTGGTGCTTCTGTCGCCTTTTCTGCTGTTTTGCTGTCAATCCTGTCCTTCATTCTTAATGCTATCACTGGCCCTGCTCCAGCTCCAGCTCCATCTTCAAAGAAGGTGGAAAAGGAGGAGAAAATTGTTGAGATTGTTGAGGAGTCTGAAGCCACTGGCGCTTCCAAGGGTGAGACATCCGCTGAAAAGAGATCTTGAAGCTCTCCTCAAGGTCATGAGAATGCGCTATTCGATTCTGCTTTGATTTTGTTTTGTTGATTTCCATAATTTGTGAGAGTGCTAAAAAAGTGGGGACTGCTTGGGCTGAACTTAATGTCATATTGAGTATGAAGATAAGCAAAGCTAGGCTATAATGCTCCTTATGATGTCATTCATCATATGTTACGCTATCTGAATGTACGTTAAGCTATTTGAACGTGATCGGCGGAAAGTTGGCTCAATTGTAGGCACGTGCAGACATTCTGAACGTCGGGTTGAGTCTGGCCACAGCACTATTTGCTAATGTCGAACACTCTGATCTAGAGGTGATAATCAGTCCTGTGTCATCCCCTGCATTACGGCCCAATTTCAGGTTGAAACTAAAGCCTCTACCAAGCAGGAAGATTAGGTCTAGACTAAAACTCTGGTACATGTCGTAATCATTCTCTATAGGTCATTCTAAACAGATGGCATTAGCCAAACATCCCCTCATAGAAGCTTTCCGGAAGCACTCGGACATATGACCGGCATATAACCACGTAGACAAAATTGTAAGGAACCTACAAATCTCCTTCGGTTGCATCGTATCTGTTATGTCAAGCAATTGCTGGGAAGGGAACACGTTTTTCATCGGAAGTGTTGCTCAGATCGTGCATTGTGTCAGAGACAGGGAAGGGAGCCCAAATAGGGCGAATTGCTTCCTACAACACAGTGGTGGTCTGATACCTGAACTAGGTTTATCAACTCTGGATGGGAAACTTAAATGTACAGCAATACACCTTAAGGTATCTGAGGAGACGTGTTCTGGAAGCGTTTCCTGACTTGTAAGCGAACAATCCACCAGCACTCTTGTCGCATTCTGCAGAATATCGTATCAGGAGGCCTTCTGAAAGCAGTGATTATTTCCGTAGATGTTCTTCTAAGCCCCCCAAGTCACAACAATGGAGTGTGATACGCAAAAGACAGCAAATTGTCTTGCTGTCTTCATTCCCTACTGAGAAGGGGGATAAGTCCATGTCCTGATTGTTGGGGGAATGGCAGATCAGCTTCTGTTGAGAAAACCAATATGCGCCCATTTGAAGGAAAAAGCGGTGAGTTCACCCCCCAGAAGAACGGCTTCCAAAAGAAGCTCGCTAATGTCCTCGAATAAACCATCGAGAGTTATGCAGGCTAGTGTCAGATATCCTAAATATCTCAGCAAGGCTTTTTCAAGCTGCGGGCGCGGAGGCATGATATGCCGGAGAGAAAATGGGGGCGGACTGGGAAATATCGGCGGGCAAAATAGCTGAGGTTGGTCATACAACGGTAGTGTCTTCTGATAGTTCTGTCTTGTAATTCCTGTTGAAATTGGTGTTAATTTACCCCTTCTAACTAGCTGCTCTGACAGAAATAGCACTCCGCCGAAAACTGAATGGTGTCTTCCACGCTGCACCCTGCATATTTACCCCATTGAGCGCTGCATTTTCGACGCTTTAGAGTGCGTACATTGGTGAATTGTTCCTTGAGATCTTGACGATGGAGGATCGATTTGTCTTGCTTAGTTGGGTCTTTGGGGGAGGACTTATGTGTTCACCCATTGCTGATCCCTGAAAGGTTTTGGTGGAGTTGCCTTCGTAAGGGGGAGAAGGGGGGAAACGCGAGACTGCACAAGCGCATCGGGTGCTGATTTCGCTGAAATCTCTAAACACGATACCACCATCGCACTAGAAGAAACCTCAGACATTTTCATATCTCTGGGGTGCACCAAGGCTCTGCATCCAGGAAAGTCTAATGGCAGGGAACTTTTGATGGGCCAATGAGGCCCTCCAATGAACGCAGAGAGATACCGCATTTGCTCATCGCAAAACACACGCATGCAGCTTATATATATTCGAAGTCTTGCGAGTCTAATTTAAAGTTTTTATCTTGGCCAGCACTTTTGAGATCCAGCCCGTTTACAGTCTGTTAGGGAGCTCTCTGTGGTTGTTTGTCTGCTACATAATTCTCCGTCTGAGAACGGGGAGGAAAGTGAGAGTGTCCTCGTAATAGCTCGCTGAAAAAAATCACATGTTGTTGTCCGTTATATGAGGTACATATTGCTCGTAAAACACTCCATCTGTGGGACATATATTTATTTTCACTTATGCGCTCTGCATTTAATTTGTTGAGCGGACTTACTAGGATTTGGCCAGACGTGGCCTTAACGACCTTCTAGAAGCAGTTGGAATGTTCTACACGGTATCAACTCCTAAGGACACAACAGGGGATATAGCTAGCCCTTAACCTACAGACAAGCTCTTGCAACTAAAAGGGCAACTGTAACGATGACGCTTATGACACAAATGTCAACATTCAAAAGCTAGAGGCTCTAATTTGAGCTTTGGTGATATCGGTCCGCAGGCGGAGCTAGAGAGGGCGTGGTGAATTCTTACTTGTTTTACATAGACCCTCCACCGACCCGGGTATACCCTTACACCACGAGAGCGGTATCTTAATCACAGTTCAGGAATTTTCCGCTTGTTCCTATGGGGTTGTAGAGCTATTAGCGAAACTTATCTACCTGACAAATACAATCGGGCTGGCCCACTGTAACGAAGTAATCACCGGAAACTTATTCGCCCACAATAACGTGTTGAATAAGCTTTAGACTTTCGTACTCCATACCAAAGCTGCATTAGAATGTCCCCACATCTCGGACAATTAATTAAGGTGTGTGGAACACACTTGTTTGCTTGGGTGTTGCAGTCGAAGGCATACCTGCTCCTTGGAAGGGAGAGGCTGGTGCTGTCCCAATCAATTGAGCGGAGATGAAAGACTGGTGCCTACTTGTGCATATCCCTAACCGTTGAGTGGAAAGGCTTGTACCTGTTTCATGTGTTCTCCACCAGCTCCGTGCACGAAGCTCTCAGGATCTGGATTCAGTGTATTGTCCTTGGGCGGGCCGGCCGCGAAGACGGATATTAGGTTGGTAAGATGGTGATAATATCAGTACATACGGTAGCTTAAGGTGATCGCGAGTCAATATAGTTCGCATGCTCACACATTAATTGGCCAATCGAGATTAGAATAAGCGTTTTAGCTCTCGTTGCGCCTGTTCTTTAACACATCGCGTGAGCAACCAAGCCGAACCTTATCACCGGAACACTGAAACCTCGATCTCGGTGTTTGTCCGTCATTGGGCCTCATCAGAAAGAACCATTGACGTCTTGAGACCCACGCATCAGGAGAGAATGATGCGCTGTTTTGGTGGCACGGAGAGCTAAGTGTATTTAGCCCACACAACACACAGAGGCTTCCAAAGCCCAGGCACATGTTGGGGACGCACGGGCTAGATCTTACGGCATCGCAATGCAGGAACTTCCCGCGACGATGGAAGTTGTGGGATTGGAGCTGGTGCTTGGATGTGGGGGGATCTGGCACGGGAAATGCGGGACATTGGAGATTTAACCGGGAAGGGAGCGTAAGCCAATTTTGCGAATTGGATTAGGGGGAACGGTTATCTTATCCACCGGCTTTTTAGGCCGAACTTCTAAGACAGACTGTGTATAACCACAGACACCAAAGTCTAAACTAACAGTAAGGCGGTTTCTAGAAATTTTTCTCAGACGCCTGCAGACCCCAAACGTGGCATCTGGTTCGCGCACGCCAGTGGACAAATACGAACAACAGCCTCTGCCGCTCATCACAATTGTGCTATTTTTGCCAAACACGGACCGCTTCCTGATCCGGAGAGCCTAACGGTCGCTGGAACGACGGAAGTAGCTATTATCCGTTTTGTAGTGCTCAATTGTGTTGGTGCTTGTGTTACGAAGTTGTCGAATATGTTATATCAGCCCTGGCACGCATGGCTGTCTCAGAAAGAGCATCTATACGGTCTTAAGATTTCTCGAGTGCCGGCGGTAGCCAATTGACTTTTTTTTTTCATACATCAATCGGTCCAAAAAACCCGTGTTCATTATGAGCTTTCTAATGTATTTTTGCTTAGGATCTGCATGTCTCGGGCTGCCCTCTGGACTGGCTGAGGCGGTCCTATACACAGTTTCACCAGCTTGCACCCAAGCACGTCTTACAAGCCTTCATTTAAAAGGAAGTTGATCTGATCCGATAATCAAGTATATACTTCCCACAACATCCAAGGTTTGAATTGGGACCTTTCTACACAGCTTTTGTCCAAACCTCCCGTAGACATGGCCGTTCTCTATGCGCGCCATCTTATGGGAGAAGGATAATTATGCTCGCAGCGCATGAAAGGCAGGCTCCCCAGCTATTGTCCATCCTCGTTAATGATGGGCAGCGGCTACGTGAGCACGAGTCTCGACTTGTTCAACAAAAGCAAGCTGTGCGCTAATTGGGCGATGAACTTTATATTAGACGGCGGATTTAACTGATAAAACGTTGCCGGGCAGAGTCGGACTCTGTCTGTGAACGTCGCAGCCGTAATCTGAGTCAAACGGTTCCAAAATGGCGCAGGGCAACGATTTCAACGCCTGAACCCGTAATATACCCGATGTAGGCCACGTACGCGTATATGGAGAGGGATCGAGTTACTGGAAGCCTATTGTAGGGTGTTGGTGGTCTCTTGTGTCCCCGCTCTTCTTAACTCCATCTGAACGGCTAATACTTATGTGATATTACTTATGCGGACATTCTCAGCTCGAAGCCCCCTCGACCCCTGGGACCAAGGGAATCGTTTTAATTCTTTTCGCATATAGAAGTATTAATCTCAAACTCAATCAGCACAAACAGATAGTCCCATACATTGGCCCCTGGGAAAGCTCATGTCGGCACCAATATATGCGTTAATAGTTAAGACGGACTGCAAATACTGTCTAGTCCAATATAATGTTGTGTATTAACCGTTGTTTCATGGGGGTCTCAGACGTACCCGCTTAAATATTATATAGCCTTTTTTTCTCCAACGGCTAGCACAAAGCTTATCGAAAGCTCAACAAATGTCTATTACTATTAATATCTCAAAAGCAACGCACAGCCTATGGTACATCTCAAACACGATAATCTTGTGTGCGACACGTCTAAACAATTAGGTCGGTCCGAAACAGTAATGGCGATTGCCCGAATGAGAACGGCACCCCTGTAGGCAATGCTTGACGAATGTATCGTTTCTTAAACCCACGGTTTTTCCAATCAGCATCCCATCCGTTGATGTGGCAATTTGGAGAACCCCTGAAACTTCATTCCAAAGCCATCATGCCGCTAATTATTCCCTTCTCCGCACACGGGCAAAACAGACACGATGGAGAGGTGAAACCAGAGGAGCATTCATTCCGAAGCACGATGAACAACTGAGCACGTCGCCCTACTGAAAACTACAGTGCAGCTCCATGGAGATGGCATTGGGTGATTTTCGATGAAGTGTTGTCTGTGGTGTGATGAATATCCTCAAACATCGTCCTCATTCCATTCAGCCAGCAGGAATGTTCGGGTGGGCCGGCATGAGTGACTGTAGTCCATATGTCAGTGAAGGATTGACAAAGCACATAGGTGTGTATAGGAGCTTATATGTGGATTAGGTGATGTGCTGAAGACAGCCATGACGACGTGATGCTCTGTTCCAATGACGAGATGACAGCAGCGCCGAGACCTTGATGATTGAACGAAGAGCTTCAACCTCAGTCGAGTATTTACAGGTAAGTTAGAAAAGGAGAGTTATTAAATACTATTCCACAGAGCGATCTACACACAGTGTCGCTGTAAACCTGGTATTATAACCACCAATCACGAACCACAAGGGGCTAACTACGGGGCTCTCCGTGGCTACTGGGATAAGCTGAATTCTGGGAATCGGAGACGCTTGGGAAATCAGAGTGCATCCCACAACGCTGGAGTCCAAATAACGAGGGCATACAAAACATTTCTCAGATGGTGCACATCTTCGACGTTTATATACCGTATAGATTTTAATTCTCACATAAAGCCCATATGATATCAATTGAATAAAAAGAGCTCAAGCTCACTGAACGCAACTATCGCATCGACGATCGCTGCCAAGTCGCAGGGCCGTTGGGGATCTTGCGGATCGCCAGGAACACATATCAAGCGATTTTTTGCCCACATCCCTCTACTTCCTGACAGGCGTTTGGCGGTTTCCACTCGCCTGGACAGCCTAACCTGCTCCCTGACACTGAAACCGCCTGTAATTTATTCAATAATGAGCAGTAGCTCTGTATTTTTCCGATTGACCACGGAAAAAGTCTGTCCCGGTTGCAAAGATCACGTTGTGCGGTGGAGTCAGGGCGAGCTCTCGGTTGTGTGGCATGCGTCTCAAGAATGTCTGATAGTTCTGAGCAAAATTAGAATTATTATTTCTCCAGAGTTGTACCGTCCCGCCCAGCCCTGTCTCACCGCTCTCTAGACGAGTTCTGTTGCAGATGCCTCCGTGAAACCGTTGTGAAGGAGCAAATAGTTTCCGCCTCCGTGCTTGTGGGGTGTAGTTCGCAAGTCCAGATTCAAATATCAGTTCATCTTTCGTGTCTGTGTCTCTCTACCTCTTGCCGGAATCTGAACCACTGGAGATCTGGATCACCGAGGTGTGAGATCCCATCACTTGAGATTGTCTGTGCTTACGCTCACAAAATGGCCTTCACGCTGCGCACCATCATCGTCAACAGATGGAGTTTATCCCCTATGTGTGACAATTGGTCTATTCCCTGAAGATTTTCCTGGAGATTTTCCCGTGGATTAACTTCCTGGCCTCACGCTGAACAAAGCCTCTGTTTAACAGTAGGACCCAATAATATAACGATAGCCCAACATTGGCACATTCCCTCTTACGTTGGGGGGTCGGGCGTTCAGTATTGTGTTCCGGTAGTTCACAGTACTAGTGATCATAGAACCGTTCTCCGCAATATGATCATTACCCACGGCTTTGGTTCAGCACACCTGGAGACAGAGCTCTTCCCCCATCACGAGAAAGCCATTGAGTCCCATTACCAAGCAATCTCTTGCCGTTGTATAGACTCGCTGTTGCAGTCCTGTGAAATCTAGCCTCAACACCACAGAAGAAAGTTAGGTTCCTAACGCTAATGAAAGGTATACACTAGTGTCTCATATGGCTGATTGACCACCGCTAGCACTACACAGACACGGGTAGTTTCCGGATTGTCTCCGCATACCGATGTGAAGATACGCATACACACGACGAGCCTAGCAAGCGGACTAAAGCACAGACACAATTGGGTCCGCAATAGCGCAGTCCTGAACACGTAGGGGGCTATAGACGAGACGGTTGAGGTGTTTCGAACCTTTAATTGAATTTTTGACCATGGACAGCGGAGGTAAACAGAGATCTGGAAAAATTCCAGCAAGGAAGCTGGAATCTCAGTAAGGTTGTCCTTTGTCCAGAGGTCGCACGATGTTAGAGGACATAGGCGAGTTAATAGAGCATGGATCCGCATGACCCCGCATACGTCCGCCGCCGCTTCCTGCAGCTCGCCCGCCCGCAGCAGCGTGCGCCACCCCGCAGATCAGGAAGCGTAGCACATTTTTGGTGCCTCTGCGTCGATCGACCCATGAACAAAGGCTTCTCGCCTAGCTGGGTTTTTCCTTTCTCCTATTTCCTGCCCAGGAGAGACCCCTCCTCCCGCTCCCCACAGATATATATATATAGCACACCCGTCCCCGGGAAGTTGCAATATTTCGCTCAAAGCACAAGATCTGTAACCGCTGAGCTATACGTCAATTGACATTACCCCTTGCCATCACTACGACATCCTCACACTTGTACAGACCAGTCACACACACAAAAAAATTTCACCACAATGTCAGTACAAAAGATCAGGCTCCCTTCAGTGAATGACATCTTCCCACAACCGCACCGGATGGGCCACATGAACATGGCATCCCCACCATACCAACACAACTACGCTCCACAGCCTCGTCTACAACCACTTCCCCAACAGCAGCCATTACCTTCTCAATCACAGCTTCTAGGAATGGCCCAGTCAGTCGCTACTGCAATTGCAGTTGGTCCTCCATCACCATTATCCCACCAACAACTCCATCCATCTCCTCCTCATCACCACCAGCCTCCACCCCAGCACATGCCACATACCCCACAACCACACCATTACGACACTATGCCAATGTACTACTGCCAGCCAGTATACTACACACACGCTCCACACACACCGCCCCCTCCTCCACCACAGATGAGCTACGGAAGCTCCCCTGCACACTCACCAATCTACGCTCCCCCTTATCAATTGTACCCAGAGCACAAGGCTTACCGTGCTCAGAAGCATCGTCAAAGCAATGCCTGGACAGACGAGGATGACACTCTACTGAAATATCTGAAAGAGGTCAGAAACTTGGGGTGGAGAGAGATCTCGGCACACTTTAGAAATAGAACTGCTAACGGCTGTCAATTCAGATGGAGAAGAATCAGTGCCGTTGCTAGAGCTGTTAAGGAGAAGAATGAAGAGAGCGAAGAGGAAAAGAGCGAGAAGAGCTGCTCTTAGAAAGAAGACATGGTGCTGCCTGCTGCTCTTCAAGATGTTTCCAACACATCAACTACACTTCTCATGATTCCCCGCCATGTTCCTTGGCAACACATTTCGGTTCGTTTACACACCAGCGCACTACACAGTGCCAGCTACTTACAAAGATGATAGGTTATCTATCTCCCACATACAACTATTGGTTTCCGGTTGTTCTTTGCTTTAATTTTACTGCAGTTGATGATGATTGAATGCTTTGCTTTTTAATAATCTGCGCAAATCCAGATGATGTTTCTCAGTTCTCACCGTGCTAACCGCATGGTCTCTTTTTCCACTTTTATATATTATGAATTTTATGGGTGCAGGTTTCTCTCAAGAATATATCAATAACACGACTTCATATGTTTGGTACCACCTCGTTAGCGCTAATTTCCGGATGGCGGCCTTGATCTACGCCTCACGCTTGAACTCCTCGGATCATATGCCAGATCCGGCCAAAGACCTTACGGTAGGATTGTATCCTGATAGCGTATGGGGTCATTGGGTGCAGATCTGAAAGGGTACGATCACCGGTTATCCAGGAGTAGCATCGACAGACATTCTAGGCTGTTTGATGATATCACGAAAAATGAGGGTTGCCTGACTGAAGTCGAGGCAAAGGCCCAGCACTGTCTAGAAACCACCCCAAATCACATATTTTGCTACCACTGGTTCGCTTGTCACACAACAGAATTTCCCCTTGCCCTTACGCGGGCAATGGTGTTCCTCCCGCAACAGGTACGGTGAAGTTGTCTATCTCCTGATCTCTGAGTGTGGGTTTCTCACCCCCTTGCACACAGGCTACGATAGAAATAGCACACAGGTCGCTCCGGAACGGAGGCAGTGGTGCGTTTGTAAGAACTGGCTGATTGAATTCTCAAACAGTTGCGACGCGGGATGAGGTGAGCTGTATGTGGAGACAGTGTGAGGTGTGGGGCCGGGACGCTAGTGAGAATGTGTTCTGGCTGGACATTAATAAATCGTTTGTTGGTGGCCACGGCCTCTGCCGCAGATAAAAAGACAGAATTACACGATTAAATGTAGTCTATACCTCTGAAAGGCTTCTTGGAAGAATTACAACTCCAGGAACCGTTACGTGGAAAACGTTGTGGAGCTCATCTCCATAGTTACGTGCGCTTGATCGCATCTTGCGAGGAGCGCCCGCGGCGAGCAGATGTGCATAAACGCTTTTATTTCGAAATTATTTTTTAATTAAAACAATTTCAACTCCGTCCGATCGCACCAGAACTGGGCATGGATGCCGATAGCTTCGGATTGTTCCAATAGATACGGTGGGCCATGGGAATGTAGCAGCGTGGACCCGGACCTTACTATTTTAGTGTCTTATTGTTGGGGACACGTGGACGTTTCCTGGATGCATTGAGTGGATGTGGAAGATGTGAATTGGTGGGCAGGAAGTGAGTGTTATATCTGTGCAAAATAGAAAAGTTATGAGCAATATAATTCGAGCTCAGCATACGGTTGATAGAGGCTGCCCGGGCCCTCAGCGAGCGTGGAGAACATCTGAAAACGCTCTCCAAAAGCAGGGAATAGGTCGATAGATAGTCGATGAGAGGCTTAGCCAACGGTTTTCTGACTCCCTGCGCACAATAGCAAGGGAGTCACATCGATTTTGATCCCCTGCTCTATGTCACAATTTTTTTCCACATTTGCGTACTCTGGTAAGACACAGCTGCACAGAGGTCCTGGCTGCTAAATCAAAGGGTTGGCGTGGCTACCACAGCTGGGAAAATTATGTACGCTAGAGAGATAGCTCGCAGAGCTCAGCAGTTGTACGACGTATGCCCCTTCTACAGCCTCTATGGATAACTGTATCAGTACACACATGCAAAAAGGGCCAGAGAGTGCGCCCATATGACCCCATCTCATTGGAAAAGATCGACAACGGTCGATCTTTCAGTGTGGAGCCAGCTTCATCCTACGCCAGCTGAAGGAAGATTGCAAGGGCGGGGTCGATACCGTTGCAGCTCGAGATAACAGAAATCATACGGCATCTTTGGGAGCATGCGGAGGGACGGGAGACATGAGTTCAGCCGAACCAACGTGATGTGGTTCAATTAATTGGCAACCGTTTGAAGCGATGGCTCGATAATTCTCCCTTCTTTTCCTTCCTCACGGACACGGACTGCACCTTTGCAAGCATCTCCACTGTATAAATATCACCCTTGGCCCTCCATTGTGATCTATGGGCCGGAAGCAAGCTGTATGTTTTTTGTCTCCTTTTCTTAAAATCGTCGTACATGCGCATATCGGCGCCATCAAGACGATCGTGAAAACAATGTGCAGCTTCAACGTCCAGCGAGCGCTTTCTGAGGCGGAGGCGGGGGACTCTTTTCTGGAATTACACCTAGCGTACACGTAGTGTATACGCTGGTACTGGGATGTCAAGGCGATACGAAGCTCTGGTTTTTGGGGCGCCTGGCTTCCTACGCTGAGCTTTTCAGACTTGTTTGTTCCGCAAATGGGTACAGCACAGGGGGGACCAATTCTTATCTCTATCTGCAAAATTAGAAAATCAGCTTGTTGAGATAAATTGTACGGTAGGAGGCCCGATCTAGGCCCGTCAGGGCTACTGGATCAGGTACAACTTCACCTTCGACGGTATATACTCCAGGCAGCCAATTAAACTGTGTCTGATACACTACCCTCGTCAAAGTATAAAAAATTTCACACAGAAGTTGATCGAAACACCAGCCAACTTGCGGAATTACGGCGCAAAGATGTCTGGCGGTACGCAAATCTGCATATCGCAGAAAGGGGCAACCCCCGCTGGGCGTTGCCTCACGTATTTCCGTTACCACAGCACTCAGGCGTTGGAGTGTCTTTCCTGGTAGTCGTTGTACCACCTTTGTCCACGTCCACGTGTTCCATTCCTCTATATTGGGGACAATTGAGCAGCAGGGGTCTTGTGGGTGCCGCAGCGCAGAGATTTTTCGCTGGTTGATGGCCTTTCTATGGACCCTGTCTCTTCGATCGCTCTCTGGGGCATTGTACCAGCTTGACATTTTTTTTTCGACTAGACTAACTTTTCACCTCGCCTTGGCCCATATCCAGGGCATGGCCTTCCTACACGCCTCAGCCCTTCGGATCCAGGCAGGTTTCCTTCGAGAAGTCGTGGATCTCCGCTGATGAGCAAGCGAGGGATCGCCGAACGTTCCTCCCCTTCTTTCAATCAGAAGTGGTTGAGACCTCCTTTGTGCTACTTTGTAACGCCTTGGCAACAGCCATCAATGTCTTTGATTTACAATTAAAGCATCTTTGTTTAAGGTACGTCCTCCATCTTCATTGGTGGGAAGGGGACTACGCTTGCTTCTTTCCCTTGTGAAGTGTTACGCTATCTCTTTACATTACCCCTGCGAGTCGCTAGTACCTACGACTGCCACCCGAGAGCTGGACCACATGGAGTGGTACACATGTAACAGAAGTTACGACTTCTAGAGGCCAAAAGTGGACCCTTTTGATCTTGCTGTGTGATCGTCCTTCCGCCCTCTGGATTCATTCATTACCTCAGCAATGGCATAGCGTACCCCATTGCTGAAGCGAGTTATTCTGAAACAGCATAATTCGGACGCAGCAACATACTGCAACAATGACATCCATTAGATCTACAAATCCGGTCCCTTTGCTGCGCTGAGAAGCACGAGATCGTTACGTACGAAAGCGAGACTGAATCACCAAGAGAACGGGACAAGTTTGATCCCAGCATACAAACGGACAGGAGCGGGCACGCAGTAGTCAGACCGTGAAGCATTTCATTAGACATGAGTTCTAGTGCCATCTACAAGTGACAGTTTGGCTCCATTTCCGCCGGCGAGGCCTAGAACGGAGCCTCTTCTCTCGCGAGGGTCCTTTGTGCAAACCAATATTGCACCAAGAAACTTCACTCTTATATTCAGTTTCAAAGCAAAATGGTTTTGAATTATAATTTTTGGGCTCTTCATATACCACAAGTCCAATAGATTCTTCATTAAAAAAATATATGGATCTGTTTCAGGTATATTTGAACCCTACCACTCCATCGTTCATTGGAACGTACCCGATCTTCTGTCAGAACAGAAACGCCAAAAAAATGCAGAAATATGTATACGTTTGTGTCCTTGGTTTTCTACACGCTTCAACTGTCAGAATTATGCCACAAACTCCACATTACTAGCCAAAACGGCTTTTCTAAGAGGTGATGAGATCCGCGGAACTCGTCTTCCGCCCTTCGCCCCGCGAAATGTTGTAGGACCTGGGGAAATACAATATTGGAGATGCCCTCTTAACGCAGACGCTGACAAACCAACCGTTCAAAACGCAAACAAAGCACCACTACGCACTATGAGGAGCGTATTCCGGCCACTCGTGCACTTCCGGTCCATTGCCACAACCACACGAACTGTTCCTCCCGCAGGGCTCTCGCTGCTCGCCTCGCGAGGGGTGATATCTGTCAGGGGCCCAGACTCCACCAAGTTCATCAACGGGCTCATCACCTCAAAAATGCTGCCGCAAACGACCAAAAGACTGGCTATGACGATTGAGGAGGACGATCCTGCGGATCTGCGACTGGAAGAGTTTGATATGACGAAAAATTGGGGACTGTTGAAAGAGGACCAGGAGTCAGGAAACCAGACTGTCAGCAGGACAGGCATCTTCACGATGTTCCTGAACTCCAAGGGGAGAATCATAACAGACGCGTGGATCTACCCGAAGAAGCTATTGCTTCAGGAAGATGAGCTTCACGACGAGTGTGAATATCTCATTGAAATGGACAAATCCATGGTGAAGCAACTGCAAATGGTTCTCAAACTGCACAAACTGAAAGCAAAAGTGCAGATTCAACAGCTCCAACACGTCAATGTTTGGACCGCATACAACGATACCCTAATTGACCTGCTGCACGACATCAACACGTCGTACTTTGATCCAGAATCCCAGGAGCTGAAGAATCCCAGTGCTGCTCTTTCAGCCACTCACAACTTCCTCCAGGACACCAGGCTTTGGCAGCCTGGCCTTCGTCCATCATCGATTCTTGGCTTTGCATTTGATGACCGTTGCCCAGACTTTGGGGTTCGGCTGATTACACCAGCTGATACTGATCCAGCTACCATTCTTTCCGGTGAATTTACCCCAAATACAACCCCAATCAGTGAAGAAGTTGTCTCTATCCGTCGTCATCTGTTCGGTATCGCTGAAACTCCTGCTGAGATCGCCCCACATAAGTTCTTGCCATTGGAGTGCAATTTGGAGTACATGAACGGTGTTCACTTCGACAAAGGCTGTTACATCGGACAAGAACTCACTGTGCGTACATATCACACCGGTATTGTGCGTAAACGTGTTGTTCCCGTTCGGTTGTTCTTGTTGAATGAGGACTCAACCCCATTGAACGGCGTCGATCTTGAACAACTCCCATTGGAATACATCTGGGGTGACCCGGTCAACAGTGCCATCTCAGTGGGAACAGAATCTCTTGATATTTACTCTACGAAGGAAGATACAAAGAAGAAGGTGTTCGCTGCATCTCCGTTTGGGAGAAAGGAAGATGGCGTTGATACACCTGCTAAGGTAGGTAAACGTACCACCAGAAAGCCATCCGGTACCTTGTTGAACTCGTACGGTAACGTTGGCCTGGCCCTTGTGAGGCTGGAAGACTTTGCAGATCCTAATGGGAAGTTCTACATCGAGGTTCCCGGTGCGGGGGAAGACCATATGAGCTTGAAGATTGGTCTCAAAGCGTTCATTCCTGATTGGTGGCCCGAAGAGTGATACGTGTATATTTAGCTTACGATTATTATGATACTGCATCCTTGAATGGAATGGAATAGCGTAGTGTACGATTGGAATTAGGGTAGTGCCCCATAGATCACAGCAGGCGTGCTGCCCTAACACATCACGTGCTCTCTTCGCAGCCCTAGCTTTTGCGTCACTTTTCGCGAAGGACAGGATAGCGTTTGTGGGACTGTCTTTTCGCAGAACACCCGCACACCACCACCCCATCTCACGCAGCACTCCGCGAATTCCAGCGCCAACTGCGCGAAAGCCCGCGAATTCAGCGCGCTTGCGTGTGTGTGGCCGGTACGCGCCGAAAAATCTACACATCTTGAAAAGTGAAAAGCTACACCACGCACACCTGAAGCTCTTGTAGAAGTAACACAAACCAGACAGATTATCCAAGATGGCTGAGGAACAGGTTGACATCCCACAGGAAGAGATCCCACAGGAAGAGATTGCTCAGGAGGAAGTTGTCCAGGAGCCAGTTGAGGTCCAGTTCGTTGAGTTGGCTACCGCCATCCCAGCTGAGGTCCAGCAGGCCCAGGCTGAGATCAAGTTGTTCAACAAGTGGTCCTTCGCCGACGTCACCGTCAAGGACATCTCCTTGACTGACTACATTCAGATCACCAAGCCAGTCACCGTCTCCCACACTGCTGGCCGTTACGCCTCCAAGAGATTCAGAAAGGCTCAGTGCCCAATCATCGAGAGACTCACCAACTCCCTCATGATGAACGGTAGAAACAACGGTAAGAAGTTGAAAGCCCTCAGAATCGTCAAGCACACCTTGGAGATCATCAACGTTTTGACCGACCAGAACCCATTGCAGGTTGTCGTTGACGCTGTTGTCAACACCGGTCCAAGAGAAGACTCCACCAGAATTGGTTCTTCCGGTACCGTCAGAAGACAGGCTGTCGATGTCTCTCCATTGAGAAGAGTCAACCAGGCTGTTGCTTTGTTGACCATCGGTGCCAGAGAGGCTGCTTTCAGAAACGTCAAGACCATTGCCGAGTGTTTGGCTGAGGAGTTGATCAACGCTGCCAAGGGTTCTTCTACTTCCTACGCTATCAAGAAGAAGGACGAGTTGGAGCGTGTTGCCAAGTCTAACCGTTAAGGTGTTGGCTAGGCTTACACGAAGGGTTAATTTTGGGGTTCACGACGTTTTTCACACACAAAAAAGCATTAAAATATATGTATTTGTTGTTTCGACACTTGCGTATTTGTGGAGCTGAAGACTGACTGATTTGTTCAATTAATTTCTTTGGTTTGTGTATACAAGAAAAGATGTCATGTTTAAGTTAAAAGCCATTTGTAGCAATGCTGCCCCCCGGAGGAGCGAGAAAAAAATTTGACTCCGAAAAAACATACCAGTTTTGCTTCCGTCCAGAATCGAACCGCCGCCCGCCCGCCGCCCGTGGCCAGGCGGTGCGCGCCCTGGCTGATCTGGCTTGTGCGGGGAAACCAAGTCATCACACATAACGATCTCTGAAGCGGAGCTAGCACTATATAAAGAAGGCGTATGGCTGGCCAAAAGTTCACAGAGCTTTGCATTCAAGCTGCAAAACTCACAAGCAATAATGCCCAGCCTCGTTGATAACAGCGAGACGGACCTGCCTATTCTTCCCGTCCCACGGCTAGACGACACTCTACGCAAGCTGAGGGCGTCCTTGAAGCCGTTGCTAACTGTCACAGAGCTTGCTAATCTGGACAGGAAGATCCGGGAATTTGCTGTTTCCCCCATTGCTGAGAAACTCCAGGCCCACCTCGTCAAGTTCCATCAGAATGAAGAGTGCTACCTGGACCATCTTGATCTTGACCACATCCTCATCGACCCGAAGGCTCTTCCCCGTAACCCTTTTCTCATCCTGGAGAACGATCCGCTTAAGGATTACATTCTCCCACAGGACCAGACGAACCGCGCTGCCGTACTGACGCTCTCTGCCATGAAGTTCGTGAGCTCGTTGCGTTCAGGTGCTCTGAGCAAAGACAGCACGCGTGGAGGAGACTCTTTGACGATGAAGCCGTACTGGAACCTGTTTGGCACTAGCCGTACGCCAGAGTACGACTCCATCAAGACCAAGATCACCACCGACTCCGACTACATCTTAATCCTCTCCAAGTCCCAGTTCTACACCTTGAGAGTGCTGGACGATAACAACAACATCATACACACGCACGATGAGCTTGCTGTGCTGTTCCACGAGATATCCGAGGAGTCCAACGCTGTGGTGAACCCCAACATGACCGCAATCGGCTCTGTCACTTCTGATAACTACAGATACTGGAAACACGGTCGCCAGATGTTAATGAGAGACTGTAAAGAGAACATGAACAGGATCGATGCTGCTCTTTTCGTCCTGGTGCTAGACCACTCTGAGCCTGAGGAAACAGATCAGGCTCTGGCCCAGATTATCTCTGTTGGCTCTCTAAACATTGATGAGCACGGTGTTCAAACAGGTTCGTGCATCTCCAGGTGGTATGATAAGCTGCAACTCGTGGTGACCAAAAACGCCATTGCTGGTGTGATTTGGGACTCATTCTCTCAAGATGGTACAACAGTGCTCCGCTTCACATCAGACATCTTCGCTGACTCAGTTCTCCGTCTGGCTGATGGTGGATTCTCTCTGTTCCCAACTGTCAAGAACCCACGCAAAGGTGAAGGTAAGCCAAGACCTCAGAAGATGGAGTGGACAATGGGCTCGGATTTGCAAACATTCATCCACCTGTCTGAAACTCGACTGACTGATCTGATCTGTTCTCACTCTACAAACACACAGATCCTAAAATATGGTCGTAAGTTTGCTCGCAAGATTGGCGTTAAGGCCGATTCATTAATTCAGGTCACCATCCAGATTGCTCATTATGCTCTTTATGGTAAGCCAATCTCCACTGTTGAACCTGTTTCCACACGTCTTTTCCGCAATTCTCGTTCCGAGCTGTTGCCATTGCAAGATGATTCTATCACAAAGACATGTCAGATATTTGTCAGTGACTCTTCCCCACAAGATAGGTGGCAGGCATTCATACAAAGTTGTGCCTTCCATGCCGACGCTTTGGATAGAGCTGCACATGGTCAAGGGTTTGAAAAGCATTTGAAAGCTTTGCAGAATGTGTATCTCAAACGTGAGATTTTTAACCAGATTACCCCCGAATTCCACATTGGTGATGAATTGCCACCATTGATTTTCGATGATGCTATCTATCCACTCTTTGTGCCAGAAATGGTTGCTTCCAATTGTGGTAACCCAGCCATGCGCCTTTTTGGTTTGACGCCAGCAGTGACCAATGGATTTGGTATGGGTTACATCATTAAAGACGACGTTACTGAATTCTGTTTGATATCTCAATATCGTCAAGGTGAAAGATTCCTTCAAACGGTCAACTGGGTGTTGCATCAATTGGCCCATATTTGGAAACATGAAGTTGGTATCAAGAAGACACCCCATGCTTACGAGTTTGATGAGCTCAAGAAACGTGGGAGACGGTCCTCTTCAGTCTCACATGCCATCCAGGTTGAAAAGATGTCCCGTTCTACCACAATTGGTTCTAGTGAGGATGAAGTTGACTTGGCTCTTGGTGGTTACGGTTACTTTGACATTGATGATTTGACACTCAGATCCACACACCAATCAAACAGTGGCACACCAACATTGTCACATGCAAACTCCAGCTCTGACCTAGCAAATATTAGGGGGAAAATACCAGAGTTGGATAAGAACTTTGGTAGAAAGATCAAGAGTTTCCATGAAAAGTTGAGAGAAGGGTTCGAGAAGCATTCTGGTGCCATGAGCTCTGGAAACTCAAACTCCGGCTCCGATTACGGTGGATCTGAAGGGTTGAGCAGATTTGATGCAAAGTTTGATCGTGGTGAGGTTGGCAAGAAGGTCAATGTCTTTTTGGAAGATGAGGATGACGAGTGTTGATTATTTATTCGAATATTTATACTATATTTATTAGCGCATCGAGCTCTCATGAAACTCGTATCATTACACCTGCGCGGCTAACGTGTAGTGCAAACTGTATAATAACACACATTGGCCAACATATCTTCCGTACAACAAATTAGTAGCAACTAGTGCTTTTTCTAATCAGTCCAGAACTCCATGTGTCCATACGCAAAGCTGGTGAACGAGAGCACGCCTGAGGTGGTAAATTGCATAGCTCAGGCGTTATTTACCAAATAAGTCTCGGATAGGCTGGATAACTAAATGAAACCACGGCCAGCATTGAACTGAGACTGCCATTTAGACCTATATGAAGTGCTATATGTGTGCGATATCTGAATGTAGAGCATACCCGGACATGAGCCATGCGCAGAATTGATCCAAAAGGATCCAAACGTTCATATATACATTTGTCTGATGCTCATTATATCAATCGATCCGAGACAATTCAGCAGGTACGTCTCTCTACTTCCCGTCAGGTGGAGTTGCTTCCACTCGCATAGAATGCGCGATAGACTAATTATAAGCCCCTGTCTTTATCTCTTGGAGATCTTTGTCGTTTACGAAGAGAGACGTTAGAGCCACTAAACTCTTAGCATCCAGATACACACATACACACTTGAGCTGAAGGGCATAGTTCTTGGTATCAATTGGGTATGTAGTAGTTCATTAGTGTAGTTCTAGCTGGTTAAACTGTGATCCAATCTCTGCTCTTCAGGAGCTCATGTCCATCACATGCACCCAATTATGCACAAGTGATGGCTGGGCCCTGTATCAAAGAACGCGTTTCACGTCAAGCTGCTTAAAAGGGGAGTTGTAGGTCGCTTGTCTTAAGATGAAGAGATCAGGACATCTGGGGGAAATGTCCTGGGGCATCAAAGACGCATCATTATGCTGTTCTCGGGAGTCTAGCCCCAGAGACAAAACAGCACCCTCTCCATTCATTTCAATCCTTCCGAGGATGATTTGATCTTTAACCGAGTTTCAAATGTATTTGTTTACCGTGTCACTGATCTCCAATCTCAATATACAGCATCCATAAATTGCACTAAACAGGGCAACTTTGCCTACCTTATAACCTTTAGTACTTAAGTGCTGGAGCACTGGGTCATAGATAGTGGAGCAGAGCATTGTATGGTGGTGGGTTTCTGCAGGAATTATGGAATTAGATGATATTATTATTTATGATGTCATGATTATTATATGCTATCGTTAATTCCAGTAAAGTTCCTTTACCTCATAAATACTCAGGACATGGAGGTGAAATAGTGTCATACTCCTTACTCTTATCTGACGACGTCAAAATTCAGGATAGTAAGGCACACAGTCTGAGTACCTCAAGAAATATCAGACATTACACTGTATGCTCCAACTCGAAGATTTTGAATTGAAAACAACAAAATCCGAGTGGAAGTCAAAGGAGGAGTCATCAACCTGTTTTAACCCTCCATCTCTGGTTTTTCTAACCTTTCCTCAATGTATTCCTATGAGGGAGTCAAGCGCTTCTTTTGTCCCAGCATTTGCTTCACCTTCAGAACGGACTGTGTGTCCGACATAAATGGTGAGAGCTGTACATCAAGCGATAGGTATACCCTCAAACCTGTTAGATCACGGGTCTGTGGTAGCTACTTCAGCAGCAGTCATTACTTTCTCAGCTCTTGGGCCATAACCAGATCTAAAAGCCACCCCCCAATCTCAAATACACCGTCTTTCTCATCAAATCACATATACTTCTCGCTGAAAGTTGGCGGACAATTATTGGAATATTTTGGTAACATGAGAGACATTTGAAGAATGATGAAACGTATACATTCAAGCAAAATTCACCTTTTTATAGACGTAAAACATCTAGTTTTATGGCGAGCGTGGTACTATGATAGGTGATAAAATGCATATAATCTACAAAGAAAGCCATACCATTTTATAGACGACCTATAGCTTTTCAGTTGTGCTCCAGCGTTATGAAAATTGGCTTAAGTTGCAGGCGGATAGCTGCTTATAAGTGGTCACAAGAGCGTTGTATTATAATAAGCGGTCAAAATATTTATAATCTGCAAATAAAATTCCATCAAGAAGGCTGTCATAGAATAGCAAATATCAATAATATTGCAGTTATAATACTACTTTTTATAGTCGCAAAACAACTTTCATTGGCTCGAATCGGCGCCATTTAATTAAAACGCCTTTCGTGCCGTACGGAGTTGGTGAAGATGTGGCCCTGCGAATTTCCGTCTTTTTGGCGCAAAAAAATTTGGCACAATACTAAGTAAACAAAACACCATATTTCTCTACACCAACCCGCCACAAGGTAAACCACACAAACCACACTCGTTTGACTCCCAGAAAAGTCACTGGCCGAAAGATAAGCCACCATGGTCCCGCACAAGATCCTACCGCAGGGTAACGTGCCCGATACGGACGCTTCCAACGCATCTTCCCCCGATCAGATGACACCTCGCTCCAGAGGACGCAACAACAAGGCCAAAAAGATGGCGTGTGTTGAATGTCGCCAGCAGAAGTCGAAGTGTGACGCCCAGGATCGCCACCCGAATCCGTGCACACGCTGTGTCAAGAAGAAGATCCAGTGCTCGCTCCAGTCGGACTACAAGCGCACGTATAAGAGGGCCAAGTTCCAGCAGATTGAAGAAGAGCTAGAGGAGCTCAAGAAGAACCTGTCACAGGCTGGTGTTGATTCTTTGCTGAAGCAGCTTCAGGAGCGGAGATTCCAACCGCACGAGCTGAACTCGCTAACTCCACCACCCCAGCCTCAGCAGCAGATACCGAACTCCCAGCTTCCTCCGCTTCGGTCCGCTTTGGGAACAACTCCGCCGTTCCAGCAGTCTCCTCCGCTCCATCCACAGTTGAGCCATCATCACCAGCCTACTCCTCCGCAAACACAGCAGCACGTGACTGTGCCCGAGCCGCAGAGTGCTTTCCAGCAGCAGGAACCGTCCATCATCAGGGAAGCTACGCCGACATCTCCGGCCTTCAACAACCCCAACGTCCAGGCCAATGCCGAGCTGGTATTTGATCTTTCTGAGGAGGTTCTGCGGTGCTCTCCCAAGCAGTTTGGTGAAGTTGAGCTGTCGTCGGCCCAGATCCGTGAGCTTTACATCGAGTTTGTCACCAAATACCACCGTTTCCTCCCGATCGTCGACGTCACCAAGGGCCCAGAACGCATCTACAGGCTCTGTCCTGTGCTATTCTGGACTATTGCCTCCATTTCTCTACGTCATCTCTCTACCGATATCCTCATGTCACTGGCTCCGCTCCTCAAAACGGCACTTGCTGAGATCACCATCAGTCCCATCACTCGTTACTTCCCTAACGAGTCCGAGGAGCCAATCCTCAACGTATCGTCGGTTTACTCCGTCCAGGCACTGCTTCTCTATACGTACTGGCCACCACTCACATCGTCCCTCTCAGCTGACTCTTCCTGGAACACTGTCGGTATCGCAATCTTTCAGGCCATCCGTATCGGTCTCAACGGGCCGGGAACCACTAACTACCACGTTCAACAACAGAGCCAACAAACGGAGATGACCAAGATCCTCCAGGAGCATAATAAGACATGGATCTCCTGTAACATTGTGTCGCAAACGATTGCCACGTCGTTTGGATTCCCTGCGTTCGTCTCGTTTGACAGCTCCGTTGTGAGCTGTGTTAGAAGTGGTAAAACCACCGGACTGCCAACGTGCATTCGTCAGATGGTTGAGATTTCCCATTTCGAGGATCAGGTTGCTACGGTGCTGAATTCGAACACGGTTGATGCTATGGGCCTGGCAGATCCTATGGAAAGATTGCCTCTATTGAAAGTTTTGGGCCAACAACTGAACGAATTGGAGTCTAGACTGGTGTCTGAAGGAGTCGATGATATTAGGAAGTTCCACCTGTTGGCCACCAGAGTTCATCTACTGACCTATTATTTCTTGGATAACACACGTTTGGCCAATTTCGAGTTGAGGAGAGGTTTAGTTTCAGTTTTCAATGCTGCTTGTGCTCTGCTGAGCCATGCTTCTTCCCTGTCTGCAAAGGACTCGAAATTCTTCAAATATGTCCCTGGTATGTTTGTATTACAGATTTGGCAAGCATCATGCATTGTTGCTAAATTGGTCCATTCTCCACTCAGTGATGTCCTCGATATCGGGGCTGGAAGACAATTATACATATCAGCCATGCAACTGGCTAATAAGGCCTCCATCTTGAAGCATGATATGGCCTATAGATCTGCAGGTATAATGAGAAACACATGGCAGCTGCTGAAGTTGTTGAAAGATAAGCATGAAACCAACAATCTTGGAGTCACGGTGAGGTCTAGAATGTCTGCTTCCGTGTTCTTTGATTGTTTGTGGTTGTTGAGAGAACAAATTGGTATGATCAAAATCGATCCACAGAAGAAAGATCTAAGCGGTGATATTTCCAACAATGATGATGACGAGGACCTTGAAGATGACGAAGAGGACGATGAAGTGATTGTTGAAGAGAGATCACAGCATAGTGTGGACCCAACTGCTGACCCAGGCACTGTCGATTCTGTAAGCTCCACAAAGTCCACCGCATCCTCTCAGAGAGCTAAGAGAGCTAGGGCTTTGTCCAACAACTTTGATGCCGAGAAGTCGGCCCGTAAGCTTATAAGAACTGTTCCATTGGATCCTGTGCCGATTTCTTTGAGAAAAGAAGCTGGTGATTCTTCTCCAAGACCAACAATCTCATCTATCCTTCATAAGCAATCGCCAGATTCCTCATCAACATCCTCGGTGCCAAAATCCCATCCAAGACCACAATCCGCAATGAGTAATCCTGCAATCCATTCCAACAGCAATCTCGTCCAGCTTGATGGGTTTGGCGTTTCTCCTACGAACATCCCATCGTTAGATCTCAGTGATGATTGGACTTCAGACATGATTTGGAAGGACGTTGACTCTGTGATGAACGATTTCGGGTTCGGTACTGATGATCTTCACAAGACTGTATCAAACTCCAACATTAATGGTCATGACTATCCACCTAGTTACAAGGGAAGCTCCTTGTTTGGTAACTACCAAAGAAAGTGATATGATTTGTCCTTATTTATGAATGTATGAACTAACAAAGGAAGGCGCTTCTTACACGCGCCCTCCTGTGTACTCTTACGAAAAAGCGTTATTGTAGAAGGACGAAGTGTCTGGTTAGATGAAATTGGCACTGTCTGCCTCCCTAGTGCATTTATCAAAGCTGATCAGTTATATGTGACCATTAGACAGAGGACACAGGTCAATAAAAACCCGGACACCAAAGAAACATCCAGACCCCACAGAGGCTTTATGATTTTGAGTTAACTCAATACTTTAGGGTAAATTCACGGGTTTAATTATTTAATCATACGATTTGTAGTTCCTATAATTTAATATTGCAAGAAAAGTAAGATTTATGGCGATTTTGAGAGAGTCGATTTGTAGAAATTTGCAGAATCCATTATTTGAATTTGAAAATGTTGAAATTGAGATACCAAATTAGTTTGTAATTTCGAAATAATTTATAATTTTGATTAATATATACATTATTATCAACAATATTACTATATAATAACATAGATGATATGTAAAATGATCCTTTATATTGATGTTGTAAACATATATAACGTCGGGCTTTGATCATAATTGAGACTAATGTTAGCGTCTCTATGAACCAGAATGAAAAACATTTACACACTATCTCTTATTGGTCGTAACGCTTTCACTGATTATGTTCCCCGTCGTTTACTAATTGATATATCATAGGTAGCGTTGTGCAGTACACCTATACATCGTGAGTTCATAACTTGGATAATTAGCTGACATATGGAATAAAATGGGAGACGATACCAGAATCAGACGGACAGCTCGCGATTCATTATCCTACAACGTCTAATCTTAACGTGGATGGGCGTGAGAATTAATTTACAATGACATGTGGTTTCTAGTGCAATAAGATCAGGCGACGAGAGGTTCCAAAGTTGTACCCTTTTTGATTGTAGCCCAACCAATAAGACGCCAGTGCTTCTCAATACGTCTGGAAAGGGCAATCTTCTCGTTAATCTCGGTACAAGCTGGAGATGTGAGCTGAAGTCTGGCCATATCAGCCTTGACAGCAACGACACGAGCACCAGTGGCAGTAGAACCGATGTTGACCATGAGGACTTCGTTAGCCTCGAGCTTACGCACCTTGGCCTGCTTAGAACCTTCAGTCTTGACACCAAGAAGACGACGGAGAAGGAAGTAGTTGATCTCAATATCGGTGTAAATAGATGGGAGATGGCCCTTAGCACCGACAACCTGACCGACAAGACGATCAGCACGACAGAGAGTTGGGTCAACCTTGGTACCGACACCGATAAGGCCACCTGGAACGGCAAACTTGAGGTCGTTGTGCTCGGCGAAGAGGGAGACAATGTTGGAGAAGATTGGCTTACAGAGAATCTTACCGTTGTCATCCTTCGTCACGATACCTGGACGGATCTCAATCTCGTCACCGAGTTTGAACACACCAGTCAAAATGGAACCACCGGCAACACCACCCTTCAAGTCATCAATCTCCGCACCTGGCTTGTTCACGTCGAAGGAACGAATGACGATAAGACGTGGGGACGCCGTGAAGTCACGTGGGGGAACCGGAATGGTCTTGACGATGAACTCGTTGACAGCATCGATGTTGTACTTCAGCTGGGCAGAGATTGGCACGATCGGGGCACCGTCGGCGATTGTTCCACGGATGAACTTGAGAATCGACTTCTGGTGCTCCAAGGCCGAGTCCGGACGCATCAGATCCACCTTGTTCTGCAGAATGATCACGTGCTTGAGCTTCATGATCTCGATAGCAGCCAAGTGCTCAGACGTCTGTGGCTGTGGACACGACTCGTTACCGGCAATCAGCAGCAGCGCAGCGTCCATCACTGCGGCACCGGAAAGCATCGTACTCATCAAGATATCGTGACCTGGACAGTCGACGAAGGACACGTGACGCACCAGGTTGTAGCGGGCGTCGGATCCCGCAACCTCGCTCTTTGGGTGGATTTCTCTGTCGGAGGAGAAGGATCTGTAGCGCGCCGTCTCTGGAACGTTCTCGTCATCCAGCTTGTAGATCTTGGCGTTGGCGTAACCGAGCTTGATGGTAATGTTACGCTCCAGCTCGTCTTTGAAACGGACAGTCTGGACTCCGGAAATGGCCTTGACGACGGTGGACTTACCGTGAGCGACGTGGCCAATGGTACCGATGTTGATGGTGGCCTGTCTGTTGATGATCTCTGGGGACAACGGGGTCAGCTTGGAGAAGTCTGGGTTCTCTGGCTGTTCTGGCAGCCCGCCACCGGCCTCGAAGTCCTTCTGGCGCTGCTCGGCCTCGTCCTTCTCGTCCAAGACCGCAAAACTCACAGACTTCTTCTGTGTAGAGTCGTCAGCGGCATTGTCATCGCCATCAGACTCCTCCTGCTGCTCGTCCTTGTTGTGCTCGTACTCGTACTCGGCCTCTGGCTCCTCGTTGAGGTTGCCGTTGATAACAATCGTAGGCTCCTGCAGCTGCAAATCGTCCGACATATTGGCTGCTGTGTGTGGCTTTGTGAGTTGATGTTTGGAGCGTGCCTGTTCCTCGTTGTTTTAGTGGGCTTCAACGGTGAAAAAAAAACCAGGCGTTCGCGAATTCGCGGAAGAACGAGAAGGCATTCCGGGGGCTGCCCCCGGATCTCGACCCCCGTCCCGAGGCCTTCCCGGGCTCGCCAAATCACAACAGCGCTGAAAAAATTCGTCTTTAAGGTGCATCTCCAAGCACTTTCGTCGCCAGCAAGACTCGTTTTGGAGGGGAAACCACTTATTGTTCTTTGAGAGCCCCAACCAGCACCGCACACCATCCCAGCACGCTTTTCACAGGGCGAAAAACGATCATTGGGACCTTTCGAAGCTGTTTAAACATCGAATCGAGACACATTCACCGTCCGGAGACCAACAGAGATAGCACAGGCCTCGGTCACCACTTAAATTGGCACTTTGGAGCCAATTAGAGACACATTTGCCGTTTTTACGCCGTTTTGAATTCTTCAATCCGAACCGTTCCTTGACCCATAAATCACACAAATCACACAAATCACACAGATATGTCATCAATAGCGACGCACCATGACTTCACACATTCAACGGTCGCATCATCAACAGTAACACCTGTGGAGGATGACTCCAAAAGCCCGATTCTGAATTGTATGATTGCCGGAGGCTTCGGAGGGGCCGTCGGAGATTCCGTCATGCACTCCCTGGACACAGTGAAAACACGACAGCAGGGAGCCCCACACCAAGTCAAATATAGGAGTATGATATCTGCGTACAAGAATATACTGGTTGAAGAGGGTTTTGCTCGAGGCTTATATGGTGGCTATTTTGCTGCCATGTTGGGATCGTTCCCCTCCGCTGCTCTGTTCTTCGGTACTTATGAGGCTGTCAAGCGAACTATGATTGGCCAACTCGGCATCAACGAGACTTTCACACATTTGACAGCTGGTTTCTTGGGTGATCTTGCCTCGAGTGTTGTTTATGTTCCGAGTGAAGTGCTGAAGACGAGGCTCCAATTGCAGGGCCGCTACAACAACCCGCATTTCAACTCGGGTTACAACTACAAAAATCTGAGAAATGCCATGACTACAATCGTGAAGGAGGAAGGTGCTGGGACACTGTTCTTTGGTTACAAGGCTACGCTGGTGCGTGATCTCCCGTTCAGTGCTCTCCAATTCGCCTTCTACGAGAAATTCCGTGAATTTGCATTCGACTATAAAGGACTCGACCTGAAGCACGACTTTGATGCCAATCTTGAGCTGGCCACCGGTGCTGCAGCTGGTGGTCTTGCTGGTGTTCTTACTACTCCACTGGATGTCCTCAAGACACGAATCCAGACACAGAATCCAACCTCAGGTGGAGGCGCTGCCCAGCTTGGTGGGTCCATTTCACAGTCACTGAGACTTGTGTTCAAGACAGAAGGTGTGCTGGGCCTTTTCAGTGGTGTTGGTCCTCGTTTCGTATGGACCAGTATCCAGAGCTCTATCATGTTGCTGCTCTACCAAATGGCATTGAAAAAGCTCGATCAGTACGGAGGGGAGGTGAACTAGTTGAAGAGGGAACCAAGAGATAGACTGCATCATTTTAATAACGTCATCGACTAATGTACATACAACAGAGTGGAGAGACTGAAGGTTACCCAGTCTGAACAGTTTTTGTTTCTTCCCAAAACTCACCGTCAGTAGCTACCACCGAGAGTCTTTGATTCCAGAGTAGCACTGATCTCGTAGGCCTCCATAACAGCCTTCTTGCAATTCTCCAAGGCCTCATCGGTGATCTGGTAGTGGAAAGCGATACGGGCCCCTCTGAGATGGACGTTGTACTTCTTTCCAGCCTCCAGGAGTGTAGCTATATCACATGGGGACTTATCGAAATCCAATACAACAAAGTTGGTCTCACATGGAACAAGTAACTCAATCCCCTGTGAGGTCAAATAGTCTGCAAGTTTACGTGCTTTCTCGTGGGCAGCCTTCATCATTGGGAGGTTCTCGTCGAGGGCTACCATGGCCATTCTTGCGAGCATTCCACACTGTCTTGTACCACCACCGAGCTGTTTTCTGAAGTGGTTCGCCTTCTTGATGTAGCTCTTGGATCCAACAAGAACGGAGCCAATTGGTGCCCCGAGCCCCTTAGAAAGACAGATCGAGATGGAGTCAAAAAGCTCACCGTACTCTTTGAATGTTACACCAGACGCAATTGAGGCATCCCACAAGCGGGCACCATCGCAGTGCAAGAACAGGCCCAGCTCATCACAGTATTCTCTGATTCTCTTCAGCTCTTCTATTGGAATCACAACACCCGTAATGGTGTTCTCCAAGGAGATCAGTCTTGTTGGGGCACCGTGGATATCACCGTCGTCAACAATCACTGCTTTCTTGATGTCTTCCAGAACAAGATGTTTGCCATTGGACGGATAGGCCGGGTACACCATAGCTCCTGAAAGCATCGCCAAACCAGCAGCTTCTTTCTGGTAGACATGGGAACGGTAATCACAAACCATAGAATATGGTGGGTCTTTTAAGTGTGATCTGATACCAACCTGGTTAGCCATTGTTCCCGAAACACAGAACAGACCAGCCTCTTTACCCGTCATCTCAGCTAGACGTTTCTCCAGGAGAATTGTGTCGTCATCCTCATTGTATACGTTATCGCCAACAGATGCCTCAAAGACAGATTGCAGCATCGACTGTGTTGGAGTAGTAAATGTGTCACTACGGAACTCGTTTGTGGCTGGCTTGTTGTATTTGACCGTCATTTTTGCAATAATCACGGAGGGCTAAGCTAAGTGAGAAGTAATGGAATGGAAAGGAAGGTCACAAAGCTTTATAATAATCAAGGGTCCTTATCAAAGGGTAATTAATTATCAGTGCGCAGAGTCAGAAGGGCGCTAGATTGCGGTGCGGGGGATGTCCCGAATCGGGAAAGATCCCCGAACCGTCTAGGGGTAAGGGTATGGCGGCGCTTTGTTAGGTATTAATATATAGTTATGAATATATTTGGTAGAATATCGGGGTAATGTGCGTAAATCAGTTAGTGAGGTCATTGTTGTAGATCTTGGACTTCACAATCGTGGATCCCAAAGTCTGAGTCTCCTGATAAGCCTCCCAGAGGGCTTTCTTGACGTTCTCGAGGGCCTCATCGTCAATTTGGTAATGGAAAGAGATTCTGAGACCCATCAGCTTCACGTTATACTTCTTTGCGTACTTCATCAAGACATCGTGGTCAATTGGAGACTTTTCGCCGTCAATGAACACGAAGTTGGTGTCGCATGGCAGTTCCAAGTGTAGGCCTTTCTCCTCGAGGAAATCTGCCAGGATCTTCGCCTTCTTGTGAGACTCAGCGAGCTTTGGCAGGTTTTCGGTGATGGCAACGTCTGCCATACGGGCAAGAAGACCACTCTGGCGAATACCACCACCGTTCTGTTTCTTCCAGTGATTGGCTTTCTTGATGAACTCTCTGGAGCCGACGAGCACCGAGCCAATAGGAGCACCGAGAGACTTGGACAGACAGATCGAAATGGAGTCAAACAGCTCTCCGTACTCTTTGAAAGAGACTCCAGTAGCCACAGAGGCGTTCCAAAGTCTAGCACCATCACAATGCAGGGGGACACCAACCTCATCGCAGAAGGCTCTGATACGTCTAATCTCCTCAATTGGGTAGATAAGACCGTGGATAGTGTTCTCCAAGGAGATCAGTCTCGTCGGAGCACCGTGGATATCACCGTCGTCGTAGACAAAATGCTTCTTAATATCCTCGAGGGTCATATAACGGTCAGTTTCTGGATGAACTGGGATGACCATAGCACTCGAGAGATAAGCTAATCCAGCTGCCTCATGGACATATATGTGAGATCTGTAATCGCACAGGACGGAGTATGGTGGGTTCTTGAGCGCAGTTCTGACAGCAATCTGGTTAGAAAGAGTACCGGAAACACAGTACAGACCAGCTTCCTTACCAGTGAGCTCTGCAATGCGTTTTTCGAGGGCGATTGTGTCGTCGTCCTCATTGTAAACGGAGTCACCGACTGAGGCCTGGAAAACGGCCTCAAGCATAGACTGCGTAGGAGTGGTGAAGGTGTCGCTTCTGAACTCGTTTCTGGCAGAGTAGGTCATCCTGGGGGTGGGCAATTGATGTGTTGAAGGAGCCTTAGAGAAAGATAGAAACCGTGGAGCGTAGCGTGTGAATATTATATACCCAGACGTATGCGGTTGGTCGCGCAAAAGTCCCAAACTGTAACATGCTTTCCATCTTTTGTGTTTCCATCATCTGAAAACAGCTATAAAGCCGCATAGATGAACAGACAAACTGTTCTATCGGCCCCTATTGCCGTACTGAGGCCACAGACTGTATGTGTTAGTGGTTGTGTGCTTTGAGAATCGAGAATGTTCCCTATTATGTCCCCGCCCGGCAAAACCCCACAGAAGCGGGTATTATTGGGAAACTTCTATCTTTGGATTTATCCATAGATGCCGTGTTCTTTTCCTCAATTGTTTGAGAGTAAGAAAATCTGAATTTATCCTTAGAGGCCGTGCTGTGCCCTTTTTTTCTCAATTATTTGAATACGAGTACTTGCTAACTGGGCTGACGTCCCTTGGAAGGGTCTGATATGCCTCCATTTGTTTTCCTCATAAGGACATTAGTTTAGTGTCACAAAAACATTACAAAAGAACCGTCCCATCATAGAACAAACAGGCTTGAGGGGAAACTTTTCATAGCGTCACCAGAGAGTATAGCCACCAATTGAGCGATAAATGCCATGAAAACAACACCAAAGCCTGTAATGTCTCCCCTTTCCCCAGTCCGCACTCGCCCATGCAAGGTCGTTGTTCAATTATCCACCAGATATTTTCGGGCTGTAGGTATTGAATCTACCAGAGTGTACGTCGTTTACTCAAAATCGAGATAAAGCGCATATTATGTCATAAAGATCCTCCGTGGTTGAGTCGATAAGCTATTATAAGAGTGAAATATATTGTACTCGCTGGAAGCAAACAGCACATCGAAGAACAATGAACAGGACGAGGAATAATCTCAATATAATGTAGATATAAGGTCATTCAGTGTAGTTATATGACGTTCGCCACCTTTTAGATCTTCAGCTGGGATATTAGGAACATGAGGAATATCGGGGGATAAGAATGATCGTCCTCCCCGGCGGTACCTGCGAAGACCCGGTACGCGCAACAGCGTTCTGTTTTTTTCACGATGGCTCCGACCAGGGCCTAAACAAACATCAACATCACCAATTAACCAGCAACAAAAAGCTAGCCGCCACAGCGGAAACTCCTCAAAACGGCTCCACGGACGTCACAATGTACTGGCAACTGCTCGTTGTGACTCTGGCTGCGCTCTGGCTTCTTCACCGTGCGTACACGGTGGCTACGATGCCGCTAGAGCACATCGTCAAGACGCTCAGAGTGGACATCCCACGGGCGGCAAAGATCTCTGTTGACAACATCACCGATACCGCCGTGATGATTCACTGGGACAGGCCCTCCAACGACAACGAGCAGAAGATCACACACTTTTTGGTGTTTTTGAACGGCCGTTTGGTGGCCACGCTCAACAGCAGGGACGTGCACACTTGCATCAACAAGCTCAACCCCAGCACGAAGTACCGCATAGATCTCGTCACTGTCAACGCCAAGGGCTACAAGGCGAAGAGCTCGCCGGTGTATATCAAGACGAAGTCCAAGGAGCTCCAGGCTCAGGCGCAGACCGTTCTGTTGGAGAACCCGGAGTCGCTCTTCAAGCTCCTCACGGACAACTCCGACATGCAAGTGGAGAAGCTCCCGTCCGTCACTGTCACCTCTGCCTCCGGTGTCACATCTGGAGGAGATACTCCGACAAACAGCACCCCAAACAAGCTCTCTGCTAGATCGCGGTCCAACACCGTGAACTCTGCGCTCGACGCCGGAAGCATGGCCGTGCCGTCCATCAATCTCCTGCCCGAGCCCAAGTCTATCGAGGACATCGAGGAGTTGAGATACTTCCTAGAGTCGCGTCAGGAGGAGCTCCACATTGTCCTGAACCAGCAGAGCCAGGCGTTGCAGGACTTCAAAGAACAAGAGGCGCTGCTAAGGGAGGAGAGACACGAACTACTGAAACGCAAGAAGCTGGAAGACGGAAACAGACAATCAATGAAGTCGGAAATCAAAATGTTGGATGATGCTAAGGCGTTGGCCATCTTGAAGAAATCCAAACAGGAGGCTGTCCTTTCAACAAAGAGGAAAACTATCGAGAGAATGCAAGCTGAGCTGGAAGCTTGGAACAAAAAGATTGAGGAGTTTGAACAAGACAGACTGAATTGTGAGGCTTCAGAAGATAAAGTTCATGCTGAATTGGATGCTGAAATCAAGTCGAAACAGGATAAAGTAACGATGTTGCACTCCGCAATTTCATCTATCGAGGAGGAGATAAAATCCCTTCTGACTTTGAAAAAACGTGATCAACATAAACCACAGCTAGTGAGGATCTTGAAGGCTATCGATCGTCATTCTGATAGTTCAGGCTTGCTTGATCAAGAAGGTGTTCAAAATCTTGAGCTTTTGAAATCCCTTGAACCAAAACTGTGGGAGAAGGTCAATGCTGAGGTTGAAACAGATGCTCAACTTGAGGCACGTTGGAGAGCCGAACAACAACGTGCTGTTTCCCATTGTGATAAAGCTGATGTCCTGTACAAGGCTTTGAAGCAAGAGAATGATCAACTTAAGAATGGCATCATACCTCAATTATCTGGAAGCACTCCATCTGTGACAACTTTGCAACAGGCTGGCTCCACACAGGCCAACAATAACGGCAATAGTAATAACATGGCTCTATCATACACCGCCATGTCCCAAGCCCACAATAACAGCAGCAGCTCCAACAGCTTTGCAAATGCATATTTCACCGGAAGCACCTCTCCACCAAATGGTGCTGCTTCTCTTCACAGCTCCCAACATAACCCATTGACATCATCACCATGGAGTAATGGTCTGTCTCTGAGTTACAATAAGCCAGCCACAAAGTTGACTCTCAGTACGAACATGAGAAATGATCTTGCTGACGATTTGGATTCTCCATTGCCAGGTCATCTTTTACCAACTAATCTCATTGGTGAGGAACTCAACGATATCCCATTCCCCCTCAACTCTCAAGGTGATTCTCGTACTGGAAGCGATAGTGGTAGAAGCTCAACTCCTAAGAACAACAACGCTTCCCTCATCCCAGGAAACACCACTTCTTCATTCTCTCAAAACTTGCATTTCAACAATGATTTCACAAACATTAGTCAAATAAGTTTTATGCAAGATGACTTCGGTCTTGGTTCTCAAACTCTTCGTCAATCATTGGATAACCCATCATCCCCTCCACAATCATTCACAGCATTCCTCTCTGCACATAATTCACCTGCTGCAAATAACGATTTATCCTCATTGTTTTCTGGAGGTACAGGTGATGTTTTGCCAACTTTCACACAGGCTTCCACTGTCGAGACCAAGTCATCATTCAAGAGAGAAAATCCATTTTCACCAAGGCGTCTGTCGAATGTTTTGGGGTTTGGTAAAAAGAATGCAACAACATCGGATCATAAGGATACTATCACACCACAGCAATCGGCATCAAAGCACTCTTTGTTCTTCCATGGAGCAAAGCCTGCTAATCCAGATTTTGTTGCTTCTTCATTCAACGAACCATCGTATCTAAAGTCTGCTGAGAACTCAACCTATTTGAACGTTTGGAGTACGAATGAGTCTCCTTTCGATGATAACGGCATCGGCCCAAGAAACCAATCCATGACATCTGAAACTTCACAGACTATCACGGATGATGTTAAGAACTCCACTGCTGATTCCAAATTCCATGGTTTCCAATCTTCTGCCAATTCTCTGAGTTCTCAGGCGATCTCTGATGTTAACGCTACTGACTTGGGTCCTGTTGTTCAACTGACGAATACGAACAAGTCACTCAAGTCTAAATCGTCTGTCGAATCTCCAGGAACAACCACTAACAATAACGCATCCCCAGGATGGATTCGCAGAAAATCAAATCTACTGAAGTTTGGGCACAACACGAACATCCAAACTCCTGAGAAATCACCAGTGAAGGCGTTTGCCCAAATCACTCGCCAATTGTCACCAACGAGAATTGACACCCATGAGGACACATTAGAAGAGTTCAACCCATCAACCACCACACCGAAGAAACTGTTCGGAAGACGTAAGTCCACGAATCAACCCCCACGAAAACAATCCATTTCGAGTCATGAGACAGACGCTCACTTATTGGATCAAAACTCGATACAATCGTCATCAACGACCAATAGTAGAAGTCTGGTGAGAAAGTTGAGTCTCTTTAGTAAAGGTAACAATAACGGAAATGGCACGAAGGAAATAATTGATGAACAGGTTAACGAGGAGGAAAGTTGAAGGATTTTGGTTCTGGCTTGATATTCATATATACATCTTAGCATATGCATACATTATCACAGCTAATTTTTAGAATTTTACGATTGTAAGTTTATCTAAAGCTGGGTGAAGTAAAATGTCAAATTGTTGTAATAATAAACACATTAATTTAACCGGTGTGAATCGAAGTGAAGTTGGTTTTGTGTAAACAGATTTGCTTGTACTGTGAAGGGGGTATGAGTCTGTTGAAAGGAGTGGATAGTGGTCGGTGCTTATGCAATTTTGGACTTCCGATGCAATGATGATTTCTTAGTGAACAATGGAGCACCAAATAAAAGAAAACAATTAGAATGTGGGGAGTTTGAAAGAACAAAGAGGAAGAAAAGGAAGAAAGAACGGGGAAAACACATGGTTGATACTCAAATGGTAGGATCGAATGCAGCTAGGACTTTATCCTTGTCTTTTACCAACGGGTTCTTGTTGATGGCATCAACACCTGACCAGTCAACCTTCACAGGTTTGATCTTATTTGTGTCTGTATTCTTGAAAATGTTAATTCTATCATTCTCCCAATCTGTACGAACGTCTTCGAATCCTTCCTTGTACACTTTGTCGTAGAACGTCTTTACTTTACTCTCCTCAAGCTGTCTTGCCTCTTCTTGGGCCATCCATTCCATGTGCTTCAAGTCATCAGATGAAGGTTCATAGATGTGCCAAATGACATAGTGTGGGAGACCTACAACGGAGTAGCCCATTCTCTTACACATCTTACCGAACGCTTCCGTCTCAGCATGCTTCATGAAGGAGAAAGCAGGGAAGTGGGCACCGGTTCTGAACACTTTGGCTCTTGCAAGAATAGAAACACCACCAATACCGTCCAAGTCCATCTCAACCTCTGGATCACCATATGGGTCTCTGAGATAGGCCAGATGTGGTCTCCAGGTAGCATACTCAGCATAGCCTTCGACAATAACAGCATCCTCTCCAAGCGTCTTAGCAAGTGCTAAACCACCCTCACTTTCCTGCCATGAGTTCAGATCATATGGCTGCTGGTTACCGAGCCAATCAGGGAGTGGTCTCCAGACATTTGGAACGATAACGTCTTTGCCGTGATGCATCAAATCCTCCAGAATCGTTGGTGGCACGGTCTCAACATCTGCATCTCTCCAATAAACCCACGAGTGATACGGCTTAACACTGACGGACCAGAGCCAGTTTCTGGCTCTGGCCATGAGTTTTCTTCTAGGACCCTGAGCCTCAAAACCGTGTCTGTCGGAGAAGCCCTGGCCAATCACCTGGCCGAAGTCCTTCTCATAGATCTCAATGTTTCCGAATCGCATGCTCTTGTCCTTGTCGTTCTGTATCTGCTTGAGATGGTACTGGAGCACCGTCATTGTGTCATCCGAAGAGTCAGACACGAGGAACGAGAGGTCGATCAGATGGTGAGGATAGGTCAGGTTCTTCATGTGGCTGAAAAACATTGGCAAATGCGCTTCAGCGTCTCTGAGAGGAACACAGAAGAGAACACGTTCCTCGTGTTGCCAGCCGTCTGGGAGGCCCTCGTAGTTCCCAAGATCGAAGAATTGCACGCCCGGTGTTCCCTCAACATCAGGATGGTATGGCAGCTGGAAAACTACGCTGAAAGCGATGTTGAAAAGGACAACAGCTGCCACCACGATACCGATGATGGAGATGGGCCTGTTGCTCTTGGCAAAGGCCATTAGCCTGTTCATGAGGAGCCCCTGCGATTTACTTGGCTGAAAGGACATGTTTGTTTGTGAAGCGAGCCTGTGAGGGAATGCAGGCGGTAAAAGCGTGTCAAAAAGCAGCAGAGAAGACCCACAGATATAAGTGATCAATTACCCTCTAGCTGTGTCTAAGCGCCCTGGAGAAACGAATGAAGGTGACTTTTCCACCGTGAAAAGGGTCAACGGTGTTTTGTCTTAACGTGTTTTCACCACCGACGCGCCAATATTCTGGATCGGGGGACTGCGGACGGGGAGTAGCGGGAAAATAGCCGCTGCTGGGAGTTGGAGCAAGAAGAAAACCTCGTAAAGACTTCGTAAAGTTTCTTTGACCTGTTCAGGGGAAGCTTAGGGCACTGTGGTATTGGAAAAAAAACAACCAAGGTTTATGTCTGTGCCAAATGTGGCCGCAAATTCGGATCAAAAAAAAAAAAAAAAAAAAAAAAATAAAAAAAAAAAAAAAAAAAAAAAAAAAAA